>JXCR01115247.1:174410-191719 GCA_002079205.1 Phalaenopsis hybrid cultivar | reverse complement strand
TGTGTGTGTGTGTGTGTGTGTGTGTGTGTGTGTGTGTGTGTGTGAAGATCAAGCGGTTCAAAGGGACACTAGGACTAGCTGTCGGAAATGTATACAAAGGATTATCAAACGAAAGGCTAACACATCATGATTGCTTATAAGACCGGTAATTCCATCGAATCCAAACAACCGGTTGATTTGGCCGACCCACAAAATCATTCAATAATTAGGCGATCGATAGATAGAAGTAAAAAATAGTTGTCTCATGTTTTATGTCTGACGATTACACTCATTCATGAAAGAGGCACCCATTCAGTTATTTGTATTAAGGAGGTACTTATATTAACAACCTAATATTAGGAGAAAGATAAAGCAAACCATGTAAAAGACAAGGAAGAGGGGGATATTGATGTAATTGTAAACTTAAGCATCTATGATTACAAATAAGGGTTGTTTTATGAATGAAAGGTATACCAATTTTCCCAAAATTCACATTGTCTTGTGTTCTCTTTTTGATCTCTTCTTTTGTATTCTTAACTCTCGGGTCATGCCTACTACGACACTTTAGGATTTAACTTCCTAAAAGATGGTGTGGTGAGCATGGACATGCCACTGACAAGAAATAGAGCACTATAAGAAGACAAGACTAGCCGGAGAGACAACAACAATGTAATCTACTTGGGAGTTTATACAACAAATTCAACAGTAAATGCAAGAGTTGCAAAACCAGATGGTTAGTTGGTTCCCTTTCAAAAGGCAATCATGCGAATGCGAGATCAACAAACTCCCCTCGCAGACGAGTCTTGTGGAACTCAACCTCGTGTGGTGCAACCCTAAGAGGAACCACCAGTTCCTCGCAGTCAAAGAGTAATCTCGACAACCGAAGAGCAAAAGAATTCTCATCATGACGATGTCCAGTTTGCATTAGTGGCGAGGAATTGGTCGACACAGGGTGAAGCACCTCTGGCACTAGAGAGTCCATTGTCTCAACATATTTAGTAAGTTGAACCACCAACAAAATTATGGCCTCCATATTTGGACTCATATAAAACAAAGCGTGATCCAACCGATCACGTACCTGCGTTCGAATCGACGCTCGAAATATTGTGGATCAATAACGGTATGAAGTGTCACCTGTTTCTAAACACACTGAAGGAGACGACCCTCGGATGGTTCAATAACATGCCACCATAAGGAGTATCTTCTTTTGTTGAGTTCAAGAAAGTGCTCGTCTGTTTCTAACCAACAATAACCTTTTTGAGTTCTCATTGGATTTTTCCCCTCTTTAAAAGGGCATACTTACCTCTCAGTTTTCTCTTGGAGGGCTTCTCCTACGTTATCTTCATATGAGTGGCCTCTTTCACATCTGAGGCTTTCCACTGTTCTTTTTTCATGAAAAAAAATTATCGAGGCGCAAAACCCTATCAATAACCCTCTGATCAGTATACTGAGGGATGGATAACATTCGCCTCTCGAACTTCTCATGGTCAGTCACAAAATGTTCTGGGAGCGTTTTGGTTTTGTTCACTGGCACTTCCTGAGGGGTGATTGATTTCCTCTGTTGCTAGAGCAAGATCTGACCAAAAACTATTTCCTCCATTCCTTTATCCTGCTATCCAACCCTAGGAGTTTGAGTCTAGAACTAAGGAAAAGTAGTAATTAGACAAATCAGTCGATCATGGTATGGCTGAATAGTGGAAAAAATGACGAATGTCATGATTGCAGTGAGAGTTTGGCATAACTTGTGTCGCAATCGCTCCATATCGACTGAAAATACCCTTCAACTCGGTACACACTAGGAGCCGCAGACTGCATTAAAATTGATCCCGATAGAACAACAGGTCATTTCAAAAATTGTTAATCGCTCGATCGAAACTCTTGGCGACTCGAAGTTTAATGGTATCGTCAAATGCGTACTCCATTAAAATTATGTGCATCTTCCTCAGTTAAGACAGAAACATCAACCGTAGGATAAGAACCAAAAACCTTAGGAGAATATACTTACGAGCCGTGGAGGGAAAATAAGAATAGGGAGGAATCAGAAGAGTTTAGAAAAACTCTCAACCACAATGCATCTTGACCTATTTATAATATGGAGGTGTGTGAGTCAAAAAATGTCGGAAGGTCATCATTCCAAATGTCTTAGAATTCTAAAAAAGGTTCAAACCACGTCACTTCACATACACATATGATAATAAAAATATTAGAAACTATTATTTTGTTTATTAAAACAAATGATGGTTACATCAACTATTTAGAAAGAAAATATTTGACGACTCTTCAGTCACTTGAGCCGAGACATGTCCTTAATTAAGTAACTACTTAAACAATTGTTCGCCGCCAAGCCTAAAGTAGTTGCCCAGATAGAACTTTTGTTGAATCCGGCCGACCTGCAACTCTTTCCAGAGAGCCATCACCCCATTACGGAGAAAGTGCATTTCTCCATTCATCCTCTCAACTTGAACCTATATAGTTGCCCACTCAAAAAAATCCTCCATCTGATCCACCATACGTTCTGGTGACCTAGAAGATTGTTGTTGATCACCTTCCATTCATTGGGAAGTTTTGAAAGGATTAGCAAACTGATTGATTGCATCACCAATCGACTATTAATTCTATCGGGTCGACTGATAAAGCATGAACATCGAGATTAAAGAATCAACAACATTATTGACCGCCCGCATATCCTAACCGATTGAAATACCAACATTCAGAATTAGCTCAAAAGTAATGGGCAAGTCTCTGACATGATTCTTGCCTTTCTGCACTTCAGATGGAGGAACATAAAAAATTATTGATGTACTAAGTTGTTCCAAAACACCAACCACTTGATAGTAATTAGATCAACCCGGTGATACTCTTCCTCAAATATCGGAATGTGAGAGGAACCAAAAGGCCATGCTATTTCTCCACTTGCCACTTTCTCTGTTCGAGCGACAACAGGGCCGACAGAAGATGAAATCTGATCACTTAAATTGATCATATGGTTCTTCTGTTTCTTCTTCCTCACAAACACCATCTTCATTTTTTCAGGGATAAAGAGAGGTTGGGGAAGGAGAAACTCTTATAAAGTCATCCAGAGCGCAACTTCTTCAAAACGATATAGAGCTCTCTAGTCAGACATTATGATGTTTGAATTCCGATATCAAAATGAGAAAGCAAACTACTAACCCTATTTATAGTTCTATGAGCACCAAAAACTAGAAAATAATCATTACACTTTTATGAGATTTATTTAATCATTTTTTTATCCTTATTGCAGTTAAGAAGCACGAAAATCGGACAACAATTATGCATACAGGAAAAATGTCAACACACAACTTAAAGAGATTAAACATTTTGAATGGACTCCACGACTACCGGCCGGAAACGACAAGCGGTAAAAAATACATACGACGAATTATCAAACAAACATGCTTGCCTCAATGACCGATTTTTTCATCAAACCCAAAATATTGTTTGGTTTGAACGACCAACATAATCATTTAAGAATTAGGCAATCAATAGGTAGAAGTCAATTCTCATGCCTTATGTCCGACGATCACACCCATTCATGAAAGAGGAGTCCATTCATTTATTTGTACTAAAAATGTAGTTATATTAACTATCCAATATTAGAAAAAAAGACAAAAAAAAACCTCTAACCTACAAGAGAGGGGGATATTAATGTAATTATAAATTTAAGTCTTCTACGATAATAAATATTGCGGGCTATGTCCTCTTTCTAATATATTATTTCCTAGTTTTAANTATATATATATATATATATATATATAGAAATTTATTCGAGCAAAAAATTTCACAGCAAATGAACACAACTTTTTAGTAGAATACACACTTATCTATTATAGGCAAGGTGGCACATAGAAAAATTGAATTTTAGGTTTCAGACATGCAAATACATAAGAAATTAAATGTTATAAGTAATTACATACATACCAGCTTACATTCTAACACCTAAATTTATTACCACCCAAATCTGCTGCTGGACAAAAAACACCACTGAAATACATCAGACTTAACCGACAAGGTAGAGGGTGATATTGATGTAATTGTAAACTTAAACCATCTATGATAATAAATAAGAACTGTTTTGTGCCCTCTTTCTAATATTTTCTCTCAAACTCTTAATTCTCGGGGGCGTGCTACTACGACAATTTAGAATTTAACGTGTGTGTGTGTGTGTGTGTGTATATATATATATATATATAACCAAAACTTTTTTACATTTATAGCAGCCACAAATTTCACATCACATGAACACTAAGTTTAACAATAGCAAAATACACACATTCATCTATTATAGGCAAGATGGCATATACTTTAAAAAATTGAATTTTAGGGGTCAGACATGCAAATACATAAGAAATTAAGTGTTATTACCACCCAAATCTACTGCCGGACAAAACAATCACTGAAACACATGAGACTTGACAAAAAAATAATAATAACAAATTTCTGCAGATCAGTCATGTGAAAGCCACTTGCTTGAACCAGAATGGCTAAATGAAGCAATAAGTTAGATGGAACCAATTTTAGCCCCTACAAAGCATTGATAAATCTAACAGCTAAATCCATTTTGACATGAACGATAAAATCTCAGAATTTCTATAACCCCATCCAAATATTGGTTTTTTTTTTTCCACTAAAAGAAATCATCCAGAACAAAATTTCGCATACACAACGAATGGAAACGAATGCACTCTAAAGCCAACCATAAATTCATCTTGCATACTTCGAAAAAATCATTACCCAGAAATTAGAAGTTCGNCTAAATCCATTTTGACATGAACGATAAAATCTCAGAATTTCTATAACCCCATCCAAATATTGGTTTTTTTTTCCACTAAAAGAAATCATCCAGAACCAAATTTTGCATACACAACGAATGGAAACGAATGCACTCTAAAGCCAACCATAAATTCATCTCGCATACTTCGAAAAAATCATTACCGAGAAATTAGAAGTTCTGTTGAAAATAATGGCTCTTATTCTGAAGCGGAGGAGGAGAAACATCAGGATTCTGTATCCAATCGCCATTACGAACAACACCAACAAATTTTTCCATTTTGCATTTCGAGAAGCAGAAATTTGGTATGAACCTCCAACAGCCTGCAAGCCCGAAATAGCTCTCACCTCCCCAACTGCAAATGATGTTCCAATGAACTCATTCTCCACAAGCCCCTAAAAGGTACAAATGCAAAGTTAAATCATCACAAATTACTAAGATATAACTCTCTCTCTCTCTCTCTCTCACACACACACAATATTTTTAAACTATATCTAATAAACCAATGTATGTTTGCTAGCGTATAAAGGCATATATTTTTATTTCATCAATATCAAGTTCATTTCAAATTTCACTGAACTAACACTAAAGAAATCTTCTTCAATCCAAGAAATTCAATTTCAGGTAAAATAAAGCAGGAACAATTATTTGCTGGAAATTTTAACATTTAGCATAGTCATCGGCCCCGTCTCAATGTGGTGTATTTATAATGTTATACCATTCAGCTTTTTATATGGTGGCTCAAATTTTTTCTTTTTATTTTGACCATAAGTACTCACAAAATACGACTTTTTTTAGGCAAGCTCGCCTAAAAATTTCTCCCAAATCATGGTGCCTTGTATATGACATGACAAAAACCAAAACTCAAGGCCCAAAACAGTGCACTTGAGCCAAATTCTAAATTAGAACATAACGATGATGATGATAATTTAAAACCACAGCATCATACGAAGAAGATATGTGATCAACAGCCATTGAATGCATGGAAATCAATTTATGGCCAAAAGCACCTGTTTCTGGATGCAAGAAATGTTTGGAAAGGATGCTACAATGACCTCGATCGGGCCAAGTAATGTGAGTTCTACAGCAAACGAAGTCTACACTTTGACGCCCGCATATTCTTCTTAGATAGTACTTACCACTCAATAATGAATCCATAAACCACATCATCACATGATTTTCTTTAATTTCTTCAGTGTATTCTGAGTGGCCTAAACTTCAATTGTGATGAGAGTTAAACCTTTTACCCAAAATATAAGCAACAAAATAAATCTTAGGGAAAATTACTATCATATAAATCTTGCATGCCTAATTTTCAATCTAAATTTTCAAAAAAATGAATATTAGCCTCCTTGTGGATCTTCAATGTACATTAGGATTTGACTAATTATTTTGTCCATAAAAATGTGCTTAATAAATACAGCAACAAAATTTGGTTGGCTAACTTCTATGCAAGGATAGTGAGTCACATTATAAATAAAATGCCTTTCCAAAAAAACTTGGCAAATGATAAGAACTAGTTAAATTCAAAACAAAGTTGTTTATCTTGCATTTGCATCATTATGTCATAGCTTTTAAAATGCTTCAATGGGTTCAAATGAAAGTCTTTTCAAAACAATAAGACCAACTTGTTGTTCATTCTTCATCATAATTTAAGGTTTAAAGTTAAATATCCCTCACATTCATTGCATGACCTTTAGGTTCAAGTTCATACCCTCCATTATCTTAAAATCATTCCCTGATTATGATGTTATAGGTCCTCTTTTCTTGGGCATATCATCCATTTGGAACATAAGCTCCAAATTCTAAAAAAATTGATCAACTCAAGCTGACAAGGGGCTCCCTGATGGCTGAACCAGCAGGNTAAAATGCCTTTCCAAAAAAACTTGGCAAATGATAAGAACTAGTTAAATTCAAAACAAAGTTGTTTATCTTGGATTTGCATCTTTATGTCATAGCTTTTAAAATGCTTCAATGGGTTCAAATGAAAGTCTTTTCAGAATAATAAGACCAACGTGTTGTTCATTCTTCATCATAATTTAAGGTTTAAAGTTAAATATCCCTCACATTCATTGCANGTTTAAAGTTAAATATCCCTCACATTCATTGCATGACCTTTAGGTTCAAGTTCATACCCTCCATTATCTTAAAATCATTCCATAATTATGATGTTATAGGTCCTCTTTTCTTGGGCATATCATCCATTTGGAACATAAGCTCCAAATTCTAAAAAAATTGATCAACTCAAGCTGACAAAGAGCTACCTGATGGCTGAACCAGCAGGGAGCAGTTGGGGCGGTTCAGCCAAGGAGGTGCAAGAGCCGGCCAGCTCTTATTTTGGGGCTAGGGTTTCCGACTGCGGGGAGGGGAAGGCATAGGGTATTTTACGCCATTGGGGGCAGTTTTTACTCAAGATTTCTGTCAAAAAAGTTGCGGATGTCCCGTTTTCTCTTCTAGAGCTATATCTGATGGCGAGAAGCTACTCCAACTGTAACTCATCCAAAAGTGATGTGTATCTTTCCTTTTATTGCTCACATCCGTCCTCCCCTACTTATTGCCATATTCATGCGGATCACCTACTACTGTGGACGCTTTCCTACCTGTCCAGTTTTGCAGCCCAATCTTCCCCTCAGCCCGTTTCCTTCTCCAATAGCCTGCTTCCCCTTCTCCGNGGTATTTTACGCCATTGGGGGCAGTTTTTACTCAAGATTTCTGTCAAAAAAGTTGCGGATGTCCCGTTTTCTATTTTAGTTCTATCTGATGGTGAGAAGCTACTCCAACTGTAACTCATCCAAAAGTGATGTGTATCTTTCCTTTTATTGCTCGCATCCGTCCTCCCTACTTATTGCCATATTCATGTGGATCACCTATTACTGTCGACGCTTTCCTACCTGTCCAGGTTTGCAGCCCAATCTTACCCTCTGCCCGTTTCCTTCTCCAATAGCCTGCTTCCCCTTCCCCGCCGCCACTTCTGCCATAACATGCTTCTCCACAAGCCTTTCAACCTGCCACCAACCTTCCCTTGGCATTCTCCCTGTTAAATACTATATATAGGGTATTTTACTCCATTAGGGGCAGTTTTTACATTAAATTTCTCTCAGGAAACCACTTCTGCCATAACACGCTTCTCCACAAACCTTCAACCTGTCATCAACCTTCCCTTGTAATTCTCCATGTTGCTCCCATCCTGCACCATCCCATCCCAGCCACTACACTTCCTCTCCATTTACTACTACAACCGCTTCACCCCAAGCTTCCTACAACAGCCAAAACTCGTCCTCTCCCCTTTTTGTTATAACTTCTCACCAGCCAACACCCAGCCAACCAAACAACAAATATTCAACCCCCTCTACTAGCAGTCCACCAAACGCCTCGCCTCGCCTCACCCTAACAGGAGATTTGTGTTGTGCAGTACTTTCTCTCCAGTTTTGGGGCCTAATTGTAATCCTTTTTGGTTTTTGAGTAATAATATTTGTTTTCCCTATTGTGGTTTGGGTTAACTCCGGCATCATTTAGGTTAACTACAGTATCATTTGGTATCGAAGCTAGTCTAACTATAGTCCTACCCTACAATTTCCTCGCATCTGCCATACTCAAACCATCTCCGCCAAAATTTTTTCTTTCCTACCACCAACTACCATATTTACTCCCACAAATCCCAAACCCAAACCATGTTACAAATGAGATATAGTCTTGAGTCTACCCGAGAAGAGATATAATGAGAACTCTATCGTCGGAGCCCTTACCAGCAGAAAAGTTTTGGTGGGACCAGTTTTGGTGAAGATAGAAAATGATAGGACTGAAATACTGATTCTAGACATGGGACTGTGATGAAAGAGAGCACCAAATTACTCTCACTTGAGCCAACCTTGGACCATTTTGGGAGGATTCAGCTGTATATGGGTGACACACAAGCCTGAAAGATTGGATTGATATGAATGTATGATCACAAGTTGAGAGCACTCCTTCAGAATTGTAGAAGGTATCTCAGTTGCTAGTCGTATCAGGTGCTTCTCAAGTCACGGTTGAAGATCCATTGCCGACATATGCTTTGAAGAATGAAGTCGAAGCTCTTCCAGAATTGAGAGACTAACGCGGGGCTCCTTGCGGGCTGAACCACTAGGAACAATTGGACCTATTCAGCCAAAGAGTTACAAGGGCCAACCAGCTATTATTTGGGACTAGGGTTGTCGCCTGAGGGGAGGGTCCTCCCCCTCCTAGTTATCTACTACATATAAAGTATTTTATGTAATTAGGGTTCATTTCTTGCTTGAGATTTCTGTCAGAACAACTACCGACATCTTGTTTTCCTTTTAGGGTTGTATCCGACGACGAGAAGGTGTTCTGAATTTAGCTCATTCGGATATGGTGTGTATCATTCCTTTTATTGCTCTCATCTATACTCCCCTATTTTTCACCATCTTCCTATGCATCACATGCTGCCACTGCTAGTAGTCCAGGTTTGTTGTCCAATCTTCCCCTCAGCCCGTCCCCTCCTCCTCCAACAACCTGCTTTCCCTTCCCATGCCTCTGCTTCTGCCATAACCTGCTTCCCCACCAACATTCCAACCTATGCCAACTTTCTCTTGATGTTCTCCTTATTGCTCCCATCCTGCACTCCCCCTCCCCGCCACTATACTTCCCTCTCCACCTACTACTACAACCGATCCACCCTACCCTTCCAACAACAACCACACCCAATCCTCTCTCCTTCATATCATAAACACCCACTAGCAAACCTACCACCACATATTTCGGACCCTCCACCTGCTATCCAGCCTCACCCTAGCCGGAGATTTGTGTTGTGTTACATTTCCTTTCTTGTTTAGGGTCTTGGTTGCAACCCTGTTTGTTTTTTAAGTAATAAAAATTGATTTCCCTATTGTGGTTTGGGTTAACTCCAGTATCACAAACATAAATCAAATCTTATTAAAATTATAAAATATTCTTGACTCCATCATCCTATATTCTATTTTGAAATGTGATGAAAATAAATATAGTAAAAATTGAACAAATAATTTATCAAACATTGTACATATTTATAGAAATAAAATCATTCAAACCTACTACCATATCAAGATGGCCCTTTAATTTATTAAAATTTTATTTTGCTCTTCATAAGAAATATGTGAATGAGAAATTGAAGATATCAAGCAAAAAAAAAAAATNAATCATTAAAACCTACTACCATATCAAGATGGCCCTTTAATTTATTAAAATTTTATTTTGCTCTTCATAAGAGATGTGAATGAGAAATTGAAGCTAGCAAGCAAAAAAGGAAATTATTAAGCAATAATAAGGCCAAAAATAATAAATTCATATATTATATTATATATTTAAAATTAAAATAAAATATTCTTATAATATGCTAACTACCGATTTCAAATGTTAAACAAATATAGTTTCAAAAACACTTGACCAAACAATTATGGACAAAAAAGCATTTAATATTGACTTTGTTGGCAAACCTCCAATATAATTTATAGTTCCCNTTCAAATGTTAAACAAATATAGTTTCAAAAACACTTGACCAAACAATTTTGGACAAAAAAGCATTTAATATTAACTTTGTTGGCAAACCTCCAATATAATTTATAGTTCCAAAATACCTAGCAAGTCACCAAATATTAGTGATTATACATTGTAAAGTGATGGAAACTCTTAACATACAGGTCTTTAAGTACTAACAATATTCCATAAAAAATTAATTGATCTATCTAAAGGCCAATGTGGGCAAGCCCGAATGNTTCAAATGTTAAACAAATATAGTTTCAAAAACACTTGACCAAACAATTTTGGACAAAAAAGCATTTAATATTGACTTTGTTGGCAAACCTCCAATATAATTTACAGTTCCTAAATACTTAGCAAGTCACCAAAAATTAGTGATGATACATCGTAAAGTGATGGAAACTCTTAACATATAGGTCTTTAAGTATTAACAATATTCCATACAAAATTAATTGATCTATCTAAAGGCCAATGTGGGCAAGCCCGAATATGAAAATTAACAATTCAATAAATTCAATCCATTTGATGGCTCATTTTTTGTCAGAAATAAATAATTATATTGGGTGGGCAAAACCACCGAATTCGAATATATTTTAAATTATTAACATGTTTATGATTGGGGTACGACCTTTATTCCGCATTGATGCTGAAAACAACCATTAGTGTCCTATTTTCCGTCTTCCCTGTGTACCCGAAGGGTTGGGTGGTGCCCCGGTTGTATCTCTTTCCCCCGATGGCGATTATCTCCTCCGACTTCCACATTAACCCTACCTCATTGCCGCCAACAACTCTTCCAACAGGCTCAACTCCTTCCTCATACAACAAGCATGTTGTCCACCCTGCTAAGCCCCGTATCCTTCTACTTCCCCAATCACAACTCCGTCCAATCCATCCCATTTCAGCCGCAACTCCCTCGAACTCATCCCAGACTAGCCATAAGTCCCTCCCATCCCATCCCTTGCTGCTGCAAGCCCTTTCCAAACTACTAATTGCTGCCGCAAGTCCTTCCTAACCTACTACTTGCTGCCGCAATCCCCTCTTTCCAATCGTCCTACTTGCTGCCGAGAACCCCAACCTCTTGGCTACTTGCTGCCATGATCCCCTGCCACCCTGCCTGCGCTCCACAACCCTCTAAACTCCCTCCCTACTACCACCACTTTCGAACCAACCCCTCCCATTAGTTGTCCTGCCGCAGCCCACCGATTTCATCCTCACTTTAGGCTGTATTTATGCTTGTATTGTTAATTAACTATTGTCAAGAGTCTTTGGTTGTAACACTATTAAATTTCAGAAATAACATTTTTGTTTTTATCATGGTTTGAGTTAACATTGTTATCATTTGATATCAGAGCTAGCCAAACACTATTCTTATTCTAGGGTTTCCTAGCATCCGTCTATTCCCAAATCACAGCTCCAAATCCCAAACCCCACAAAATCAGGAAACCTAAACAACTTTTCTGCACGTGCCATCTATTGCATGCACCCTTCTCATCTCCACCGAATAATTTTCTTTCCACAACCCAAACCTTAACCCCACCAAAAAATAATCTCTTTCTTATTCCTTAATCAATAGCCATGCCACTAAGAAGAAATTAGCTCGAGCTTACCTAGAAAGAAATACGGAGAGAGCACTGTTGCCTTCAACAGAGGCTTGAGGCAATTGAAGAGTTGACACAGTAAGAGCTTACCCTCGACCGAGACCTAGAGAGTCGAAGGGGAGAGAGAAGAAGATTTGAATCCCGTCCACACGGATAATTTCAACAATGAAGAAGACAATCCACGACGTTTCAAAATCCAGTATCAGAGGAGGCCTAAAGAGGGATATTTGAATCCCTCCTAGAGGAAGAACCTTCGATAGATGTTATTACGAAGACGGACACTACGAAATCAATATGGATTTACCCGAGTTTGAGGGAGGCATGATCCAGATGAATTCATTGAAATATCTGCAACTTGAGAAGTCAAAATATTCAGCAGATCACTTCATAATAATTCATCATTTCTATAACAGCTTCGACATATCTTTTCGGTTTCCTAATCCTCCTAACAGTTCTCTCTATTTCTGAGTTGTACGGTGTAAGGTCTGCAGCTCATGAACTGCACATACAAATCTAGAGACTTACCTATAGAATAGATATCAAGCGTGTGAAACACTCAATATTTTTGGTATTTTTTAATTTTCTTATATTTTCAAAATAAACACACAATAATTAAATACAATATATAATAATACTAAAATTTCCAAATCTAAGTCTTACAAGTTAAACTAAATATTCTCCTAAAGTTCTTACCGAAGCTTCCCGGCAACGACGCCAAAAACTTGACCCGAATTTATATGTAACGGC
Organism: Phalaenopsis hybrid cultivar; assembly: GCA_002079205.1. Lineage (NCBI taxonomy): Eukaryota > Viridiplantae > Streptophyta > Magnoliopsida > Asparagales > Orchidaceae > Phalaenopsis > Phalaenopsis hybrid cultivar. The sequence continues at coordinate 179,095 of JXCR01115247.1, read as the reverse complement.
TAGTATGCAAAATTGAAATGTTATAAAATTTAGAAAATAGTTTACACACTATGGGTACTACGCAAGTATATTATCGTTTCAAGTAATATAAAATTTTCTTTTAAAGTCCACAATATCGAAACCCGAGTTTGAGAGGCATGATCCAGATGAATTCATTGAAATATCTGCAACTTGAGAAGTCAAAATATTCAACAGATCACTTCATAATAATTCATCATTTCTACAACAGCTTCGACATATCTTTTCGGTTTCCTAATCCTCCTAATAGTTCTCTCTATTTCTGAGTTGTATGGTGTAAGGTCTGCAACTCCTGAACTGCACAGACAAATCTAGAAACTTAGCTATAAAATAGATATCAAGTGTGTGAAACACTCAAANTACAAATCTAGAGACTTACCTATAGAATAGATATCAAGCGTGTGAAACACTCAATATTTTTGGTATTTTTTAATTTTCTTATATTTTCAAAATAAACACACAATAATTAAATACAATATATAATAATACTAAAATTTCCAAATCTAAGTCTTACAGGTTAAACTAAAAATTCTCCTAAAGTTCTTACCGAAGCTTCCCCGACAACAACGCCAAAAACTTGACCCGAATTTATATGTAACGGCTAGTATGCAAATTTGAAATGTTATAAAATTTAGAAAATAGTTTACACACTATGGGTACTACGCAAGTATATTATCGTTTCAAGTAATATAAAATTTTCTTTTAAAGACCCCAGCATCGATCCCGCAGAGAAACGAGGTAAGAAAACCCTTAGACGAAATCTTAGTCTACTACTATCAAGTCTTAGATTGGAAGGTCGATCAAAATGATGTTTTATCTAGCAACTACTACTAAATAAAAATATTAATTCTAAAGATAACTTATCTGGATAAATTGGTTCGAAAAATTTTGAGATGTTAAAGATTACCCTTCTCGTGCGTAAATCTAAATAATGTATAGGAATGAAATGTTTAAATTATAATTTTGCAATGACAAATAGAAGCATATTTATTCTTTACTTCTTTCGAATTATGTAAAGAACACTGACTAATATAAATTTGATGTTGGCATGTATAGCAGTGCTGGATAGGTTTTAGTCTTTCACTCCTAGATTACCCATTGTGTCATCTCTATAGAACCTACCAGTGACCCTTAATTCCAATCTCTAGACCAAATTGATAAAAGAATCTAGTCTATCACCCTAGAGACATCAATTTTACGTCCATCAAATCTTATCTCTTTATTTATTTGCACCCCTTTTAGAAGATCGCGACTGCTCTTTCCAAGGCAGAATGTGATACTTACAAGTCAAAAAATCTTAGCCCTTTCGAGTCTATAAATTTTTCAACAGGGTTTAACAATACAAGTGACCAATTTGTAAAGTAAATAAAAGAACGATAAAACTATCATCACATTTGTGAAATAAGAAAATTTATAAGCAAATCTAAATTAAAAAACATGAATCCAATTTATTGCAAAAAAAAAAGTAAAATGAAGGTTCAATTAAAAATTCTCCTAAAGTTCTTATCGAAACTTCCCCGACAACGGTGCCAAAAACTTGACTGTACCCGCAATTATGCAGTAATTTAGTTTCAGAAAGATTGATGAAAATTTTGACCTGAATTTATATTTAGCGGCTGGTATGCAAAATTAAAATATTATAAAATTTAGAAAATGGTTTACACACTAGGGGTACTATACAAGTATACGTATCGTTTCAAGTAATATAAGATTTGCTTTTAAAGACCCCAGTATCGATCACACAGAAAAACGAGGTAAGAAAGTCCTTAGGCGAAATCTTAGTCTACTACTATCAAGTCTTAAATTGGAAGATCGATTAAGATGGTGTTTTATCTAGCAACTACTCATAAATGCAAATATTAATTTTAAAAATAACTAATCTGGATAAATTGGTTGAAAAAATTTGAGATGTTAAAAACTACCATTCTCGTGCGTTGACCTAAATAATGTATAGAAATGAAATGCTTAAAATATAATGTTCCAGTGACAAATAGGAGTTTACATATTCCTTCTTTTGAATTGTGTAAAGAACAATGACTAATCTAAAGTTGTTGTCGGCATGTATAGTAGTGTTGGGTAGGTTCTAGTCTTTCACTCCTAAATACCCACTATGTCATCTCCATAGGACATACCAGTGACCGTTAATTATAATATCTAAACCAAATTGATAAAATAATCTAGTCTGTCACCCTTGAGACATCAATTCTATGCCCATCAAATTTTATCTCCCTATTTATTTGCACCCCCTTCAGATGATCGCGATTGCTTTTTCCAAGGTAGAATGTGATACTTACAAGTCAAGAAATCTTAACTCTTACAAGTCTATAAGTTCTTCAACAGATTTTAACAATGCAAGAGACTAATTTATAAAGTAAATGAAGGACCGGTAAAAATATCATCACATTTATGAAATAAGAGAATTTTTAAGCAAATCTAAATTCCAAAACATGTATCCAATTTATTGCAAAAGAAAAGTAAAATGAAGATAATGACATAAGCGGTAAAAGAATTGATGGAATTATGTAATAAACTAAGTGTAAACAAGGAACATATGTCTATCTACTCTCTTTCGAGCATATATGTATGTTTAGTATTCTATTAGTTTTATGCAACTATTTGACACCTAGAAGCTTCTAATTGAAACATATCGTGAATTATATTTCCTTAAAAGTTGCATTGTCGCCCATACTATTTTGCAATAGGCAGCCGGATAATGTGAGTGCACTCTAATTGCGAGATCACTGCTCTACCGAGTTTTCGTTTCACTTACAACAAATTTTAACATAACTTATTGTCACTTAAGTTATGTCAATGAAGCGAAGGAGATATTACTCATCACATTAAAATAAAAACAATTCTATCATAAAACAAATTTTCCTACACATGTCACTTCTTCATATTAAAAGAAACTAGTAAAAAAAACTACTTACGAAGCATGGATAAAGCACAATAGAAAACTTCGTTTAAATCAAAGAAAATCTATTAGAAAGTGTTTACAGCAATTACAAGATCATGAAGAACATAATACTTAGTTTTTTTCCTTTGAAAGAAAGAAGAAAAATCTCTCCAATAAAGTCATCTGCCGATCCATGCAATGTTCGTACTTCTTTTCTCATATCTCTCAATATCCCTCACCAATCTCTCCAGAAAATGGAGAAATCTACATCTCCATGAACTCACGCCAAACTTCTCCTAAAACACTTCCTAATTTATTTTTTAGACTCCTCTAATTACTTGTCATGAGAGGCGTCAGAGCTCTCTATTTAAAGAGAAGCAAAAGCCCCTCATTTCTCCAAGAGACACATTTTTTCATCCAAAAGATATACCATTTCACTCCAAGAGACACATCTCTTCATTCAAAAGCCACTCCAAGTGTCTAGATTCGTTTAACCACTCCAAGGGGTGTGCATAGCCATCTAGAATCTTCTAGAACATCCCGGAACCACCAAAAGTCGTCCAAAATCGTCTGCCACCGTTTTTTGCGCCTAGGCACCAGTTCCGACGCGTTTTCTTGTGGTTACTAGAGCTTAAGAGCCACCTTGCAGGCAGCTCCACCGTTTCACCCTGTTTTGTTCCGTTCAAATATATTGTCCCGTTTCAGCTCCGTTGCATTCCAAATTGATATAAGTACAAAATAAACATGAAAATAACATTTCCTTAAAGTGTAATTTCATTTAACAAATATGTGATAAATGTAAAGAAGAGTACACATAGAAAGACATATCAAATATGTCAAGTCAGAATTTTCTTTCTTGCTCGATTTGACTTCAAATGAAACAGTTGTTGCTCCATTTTCTCTAAAATTTTATTTCTAGCACCTGAAGACAAAAACATGCAAAATACATTCTTTTAAAGTGTAATATCATTAAAAATATACATAAAATGATCATGAAATGTCACTAAAAATAGTTAATTTTCATGTGGATCAATACTTGTTTGACTTTGATGTATTAAATGCAACTTCCTGGTCATTGATTCTCATCTTTAAATCACATTTTTGTACAACAATCATAGCTCTTCCAATGGCAAGAAAAGGTCTTTCTAAAATGATTGAAATTTCTTTATTTTTATTTATATCTAACACAATGAAATCCACAGGGAAGATGAATCTATCCACCTTTACCAATACGCCTTCTACAACTCTTTTTGGATAAGTGATAAAACGATCAGCAAACTGAAGGGTTACAGTTGTGGGAGAAATCTCTCCTAAGCCTAACCTTCTGAAAATAAATAGAGGCATAAAGTTAATATTGGCTCGCAGATCACATAGAGCTCTCCCAAAAAACTCTCGCCTATTGCACATGGAAAAGTAAAGCTACCATGATCTTTAAGTTTTTTAAGGAAGTGTTTTCTGAATTATAACAATATACAACTCACTAAGTGCAACGGTCTCGTTATCTGTAAACTTCATTTTCTTATTAAGAATATATTTCATAAACTTTATATAGTTTGTCATCTGTTTCGGAGCTTCAATGAATAGAATTTTAATGGTTAGCTCCTTAATCATTCGGATCCTAAACTACGCATGCACAAATAAAAGTTTAGTAAATAAAATAAAATAAAATACAATTAAACTAAAACACTCAAAAATAACTTTTCTTCATTTTTTATATATTAAATTTTCTTTAAAATAAACACACAAATAGAAACTTATATATATATATATA
>JXCR01115247.1:116158-174058 GCA_002079205.1 Phalaenopsis hybrid cultivar | reverse complement strand
ATATATATATATATATATAAACTACAGTACGATTTTCCTAAAATAAGTCTTATAGTTCAAATAAAAATTTCTAAGTTAAAAAATTTTTTTTCGTTACTCACGGTAACGCCAAAAGCTTGGTGCGTGTGCATGCAACCACTTGAATAATATACTTCAGATTAGTTAATTTTTTCTTTAAGTCTATAGCTGCCACTATTAGCGATTTAAAATATTATTTATCGATTTCAATTATTTGCTAGTATGATAATGCAGGTATACGAATTGCTCAAGTAATATAAGACTTTAATGGAGTCCTAAGTATCGATCACATAGAGAAGATTGGAAGTCTTGTAATTTTAACTCAAATAAACTATTTAAATTGCAGAAAACTTAACTAGGAATGAAGGTCCAAATTTTTGTTTTTAAACTACGTAAATTATATTTACTACTCTTAAATATAAACTTAAAGTAAATTCGAACATAGCTAAACTAAGTTTTATGAAGAAAAATTCAAATTTTAGAAAATATATTTCCCCTTGCATTGAAATTATAATCAGTGAATAATTCAGATTATTATAAATTTAAATATTATATTGTGTCAAATAGGAGCATACTTATTATTTACCCTCTTACAAGTGCATAAAGAACATTGGTTAATCCAGAGTCAAGTTCCTAAATCCTTATTAAATTGGAAAAATACTAGCTCTCACTCTAAAGTTCTCACTATCACGCCGCCTGGAGGCTAACATCTAGTCTTAGGTTCCCAACTTCTGGATCAAATTGGAGGTTTTAGTCTGTCATTTTAGAATCACAAATTTACATCCATCAAAACTTATTTCTCTATTTATTTACACTAAACGACATGGACTACATTCTCATCCATGAGATCAAATGTGATTATTACGCAGTTGAGAAAAACATAGTAATTTCGGATCATTATATTTCACAACAGATTTTAACTTAACAATTGGTCAGATTGATTAAGTAAATGAAGCTTGAAAGTTGAATCAAAATAATTATGAAATTAAAATACTTCTAAACAATTTCAATTCTTCACATGATTATTTCTCATTGCAGAGAGAAAAACAAAGTAAACTACTCAAATCTCATGAGGAAGATACAACAAAACATGAATTTATATATATAAACAAGTTTACACAACAAGAACAAATAAAACAAGTAAAAAAACAAACTACTTATCTCGATCTCCTCCCCAAAAAAATTTTTAAGTTCTTTTGAATCACTTTCTCTTTACAATATCACTCAATTTTCTCTTAAAAATATATTGAAGAAGAAATCTCACTTCTTCTCTTCTCTTACAATTCTAAGAGATGCTCTTCTCTTTCACTCTTCTTCACTTACTCGCCTCCTCTCTTACTTTTTTTTCTCCTTTTCTTTAATAAAATCTCTCTTATATTGTATTTCGCTGAATTTCCAAGAGTTGCCTTAGATGCCCTTTTTAAAATCCGTCCAAATTCAATGAATTTGGGAAGAAAACAGCTTTTGGCGCCTAAGCGCCACCATTTCTGTAAATTGGCGCCTAGACGTCAGATTCCTTTTGCTTCTTTAGATTTAGAGTGCGTTTGGAACGACTTATTTAGAGCGGTGGCGTTTTGAAAATGCCACTGACGTGTTTGGAAATAGCGTTTTAGAAGCCTCCCTCACAACGTCGTTCCGCCTTTTGTATTAGACGCGGATCGCAGGGTCGAAAGACAAGTAGAGCCCTTGCGCTCGCTTACTCTTCCTCACGCCCTCGTTCGATTCCATGCTCAGATCCGAGTGACACTCAACCGGAGGAATCTCTCCCACTTTCTGTTCTAGGATTTTCTTTTCTGCACCTTGTCGAGACGGAGCTTGTTAGGATTTTTCTAGGACCCTATGGCATAACCTGACAACGATGCGAGCAATCTGTCTTCCGCCTCTAGCAAGGAGGCAGGTCCGCCGGGGGAATAGTGAACGACAGGTGTGGAGCAGATGATGCGGAAGAAGAAGGGAAAGAAGAGGGAAGGGAGGAAAAGGATGTGAAAGAGGGGAAGAAGAAAAAGGCGGCACCAACTGCTTCGTCCTCGGAGAGGCCATCAAGAGAGAGGAAGTCTAAAGTCAGGTACTCGGAGATGGCTATTACTGAATCTTTGTGTGCATTATAGAGAGCCTAATCAATGATTTTCCTGAAATGTGTTTCTTTCTTGTTTTATGTTGCATGGTCCTAGGGATATGCTCAAGGACATCCCGAATGGTTTATCTCTACCAACCTTTTTTTCCTTCGGTATAGGGGAGGGTTTTGTTATTTCGATTTTCTCTCTTATGGATTTTGGCAGAAATGATTCGGGTTTTTTGCTTAGTTGTTTAATTGTAATCTTTGTTTAATTTTTTTTCTACCATTACCCCTTCAAGCTTGTGCATTCATAGTTTTACTTTCTAAAAGAACCATCATTTGATCATAAACAAGAATGTAGAATAAGACTAACACAACTCTATGCAATGTTAACTCAAATGGTTCATTTTTTATGGTTTTGGCTATTTGGCGGTGTTTTATGATGTAAGGCAGGAGATATGATTAAATTATTAAAATTATCATAATTTTGTACTGTTATAAAATGTTATTTTTTGTTCTCAACTGTCATATCTGTAGTCGTTAAAGTTCTAGTGTAGACAACAACAATACGTTTGACCGAATAGTCTTTTATCTATCATTAGTTGCAAATCAGTTGTTTTCCAAACGCACAAATCAAACAACTAAATAACTTATCCAGAACAGAGGCAGAATAATCATTTATCTAGAATTTGTTGTTTTCAAAAAACACAAACCAAATAGCTAGTCAGCTTATCTGGGTAAGTTGCTGATCAGCAGATTATCAGGATAAGCTGGATAAGCTGCAGCTGCCCCAAACAAACCCTTAATTGCTCAACTTATTGTACATGCAACAAAAACATAAAAATATATTTCATTAAAACAGAATATTATTAAAAATTAACTATCCAAGTATTATCATTTAAATAACTATCAATAGATTTCAAGAAATATCTAATATATAAGAGTAGCTAAGAAACCACAAGTATATCATACAGAAATCAAAACATCCAAAAAAATAATAATAAAGTCTGTAGACAACATCCAAAACCAAAATATAACTATATATCATTAATATGAAGAAAATAGTGAAAATCAATTACAATCATGTCATAATATAATATATATCAGCTATAGTCCTCCTGTAAACTAAGGGTCTGTTTGGGGCAGCTTATAAGTGTGGGCGGCATTTTCAAAACGCTGTCGTACCGTTTGGTTCGTGCGTTTCGCCAGCTTATCTGAAACTATGTTTGAGTTTTTACACTAAACGCAGGCTGCGGGTCGACCCACTTAGCCGGCCCGCGAGCCGCGTTTCAGGATAAGCAGTTTATCCTGAAACGCACAAGCTGCCCCAAACAGATCCTAAGTTTCTCTTGACTTAAATATCACTCTATCATTTTTTCCTTGAAAAAAAAATATTAATTTTAATAGTAAGTTTTCAAGCCTTGGTGAGCAAGTACAATATTATTATGTACTAAATTTATATACAAACGCTATGCATGAATAACCAAAAAAAATATAGTTGATTATTTTATAAAACTATAAAATTCATTTTAAATTTATCCCTTTCTATTTCAATTTAAGTATTTACCATTTTATCATCTTTATGAGTCATATCGGGATTAATGTCATACCTGAAAATATCCTCAAAATTGTACCCGTAGATACCCTAAAAAATTTGCATCCAAAAGTACACCCTTCGGCTTCTTCACATTTGACTTCTTCCTTCACTCGGCTAGAGCACGACCTCCTTTCTTCTTCTGCTTCTTTCTCGTTCACTCGTTCAAATCGTATATTTCCTTTAGATCGAAAAAGACACTCGTCTCTTAACCAAAACATCCTGACGGTTAATCGTTTCTGGCTTATTCAAAATTTTCTTTTCCTTATTTATTTATTATTATTATTATTATTATTATTATTATTATTATTATTATTATTATCATGAAACACGCTTCCCATAAACCCTAAAATGTTTCCTCACCTCAAAGGCAAATAAAGAAAAAGAAGATAGCAAGCACTTGCACCCATCAGCTCTAAAAACACTGGTATTACACCTGTCATTAAAAAATAAAATAAAATTAAGATGATAAATGAATTTCCAAGAGCATAATTAAAATCAGCTAAGGCGCTTCTTTTTGTGATCCCTTAAAGGCTTGTTGTTGTTCTCCAAAGTTATAATGCTCAACCAAAATTTGGTTGTTCTACTCATTCTTTATAGTATTTCTCGTCTTCCATCAACAAAATGCTCCTCCTTTCAATGGTCATTGTGCTTGACATTGATAATATTCATCCATTCCAAATTCCAAGTAATATGATATTCATATTTTCACATATAATAGAGGAAAGTGGCATAAACTGAAATATATTCCACAAGAACTTTGTATGATAGCCTCAAATTAAATTCGAGATGTTATTCTGACCTGAACTGAGTAAGTGAGGAATGCAACATAAGATAATGGGTACTTCCAAATTGGTTCTGGAAGATCATTTCTGATCCTAAAATAGCCAGCTACTAACATCATTAAAATCTGGGGTGGGGGGGAGGAATAAAAAAAAAAGAAGTGCTATATGAATTATATAAAAATTATCTAATTAAAAAAAATTGACTTCGATTTAAAGAACCAGACAAGAAGCATGGAATACAACTTACATGAAGAAACACAAAGGCTAAAAAGCATGAGAAGACCTCAAACCAAATGTAGGCAACAACCATTATCAACCCTTCATTTGCCAAAAGGCACATGAAGATGTTAAGGACAAAGTACACCAACAGGTTGAACTCATTTCGGAGTCCACTAATAAAATAGAAAACTAAAGTGGAGGAAACAGAGATGAGGAAGATGAAAGGAATGCTAGCGAGGAAGTGTCCAAGCAGGAAAACCATAGCACCAGAATGCTGATTTGCCTCCTCGTGCATAAATATCTGCAATAAAAGAAGCTTTGTATGATATACCAGATTCCAATCTATGAAATAATAAGAATGATACTCTGGATGAAATCCATGGCCAATGGTTTTACCGAAATTTGTAAACATAATTTGTTTTCCTTGAATTACACTAACGAACGTTAAAAAAAAACAATTTATGCTATGTTCATCGCATTAGGCAAATAACGCTAGTGCAATGTAACTTGGCCAGTCTTCTAATTTTTGCACTTAGAAAAGATTAGATGATTACATTTCAGGCCTCATTCTATACTACTACAGACATTTATAGATAATAGTGAAAGATAATGAAATATGTCTCCCCATAAATTTCCAATAAAAAGTGGCGCAAAGGTTCATAACACAAAGGTTTCCAAGAAAAACAATATGATCATAAGCTTATGTATAGGTTTGTTACTGTCGTTGCAAAACAATGTTAAATTATTGACAAATTAAAAGTGGTGGAAATTGAGCAAGGAAAATGGTAAAACAAAATGTTGAAAAAACTTACATTAAAATAAATCTCAGAGCACTCACTTCAGCTTAATACATGCACTTCAAAAATACTATATTTTCATTAAATACCATTAACGAGCAGCAGAACTATAAGAGCATTTACCTTGATTTCTTTTATATGGGCTGGCAGTCCAGCAATACTTAGTAGCAAAATCGATGATACAAAAACAAATATGGCCGAGACCCTAACCTGCAGAGAAGAAAAGAGTGGTAATACCTTTGCATCAGCACTAAATAAATCCTACGCTGCACAAAAAAATGCTCCATGTGTTTACAGAATACTTTGAATCAAACTAAAAGGCTATATGTTTCGCATAAAAATGGGTGTAACTAAGAGGAATACGAGATTTTTATAATTTAGTAGTTTGGTTTCGTTAAAAAAAGGAATAAATACCTTAATCCCACTACGTGGGGTTGGCTACATGAAACCATTTTCTCCATTGCGTCCTATTTAGAGTCACATTTTCATTTAGTTATAATAAACTAAGATCATTTTTACACAATAAGCCCAAGCCTTCCTAGATCTACCTCTGCCTTTCTTAACATAGGTCGAATATAAAACATCTATTCTCCTAATCGGGTCATCAAATGATCGACATTTAATGTGACCAAACCACCTAAGACGACTCTCTCTAATTTGTCCTTCACTGGAGCTACATCAACCCTATCATGGATATAATCATTTCACATTTTATCTCTTAGTGTAAAGCCACTCATCCACCTATTCATTCTCATCTCGGCAATACTTTACTTAGTATTATGCTTTTCTTTAAAGGCCAACATTCAGCGCCATTACAAATACACTGCAAACATGTTAAAAAAAGTAATGCAATATAAAATTTTCAAAGTACTCAGAATTCACCATTTAGTTCATTCCAAGTACACCGCAAACGTGAAGCTCAGCCTCCCACCACTGCCGCTGTTGATGCAGGAGCTGTTCCTTTATTTGATTTCTAATGTTATCCTATCGTTACGTCTTTTATGTTTGGAGGGGTGGCACTATTGTAATTGTAGTTATTTTTCATTGTGTGAGGAAGGTATAGCTGGCCTGTTTAAGAAAACTGTTGGTTTGGGACCAATCTTCCCTGCAAGTCCTTACGGGTCTTTAGGCAGAAGTCCTATATCCTGGGTTTTGGGCATCTCACGTGGTGCCTAGCCCTTGTATCTTATTTTCTCTGAATTCCTGAAGATCATCGTTCCAATTGAGTTTTATGTTCTTTGTGGCTGTTTTCAGATCGCTCCATTGCCATCTCTTGTCTCTGTGTCAGCCCGGATTTTCAAAAAATGGATTTGAATTTGAATTTAAATATATATAGATATCAATGTAATTTAAAAAAAAAATAGTATTTTGATTTTAAAAAAAATAAGACCAAATATGTCTCACATATTTGATAGTATGGATGGTTGAGTGCGATACCACATGTAATATAGTATCCCGAAGGACAAACATATCATTTGTAGTAGGCTCAACCACCCAAGCTAAAGAATTTTGTGACATCCGTTTAGCCTGCGAAATCTTTTATATATGGCCGACAAGTTCCCCTGCCTAATATATGTTTTTAGTTCCCTATAGAAGCAAGCTCCTATAATTAATTACATCTTAAATGATCGGAGTCACTTAAGATAACTCTCGATTATGATTAGTGGTTCTGCCTTCAAGGTTTCAAAGTTTAGGTTTCCAAGATTAGGCACGGGAGAGTCAAATAGGAGTGGTTCAAATAGGAACATTTATTTTAAGGAATTCAAAGGAATGAAGAGTAGGAGATATCACGAATCTTAGGAGAACTCCGGTGACCTCCCAACTATCCTATTGTTTAGTTTTGTCTTTGAAATGATGTTATTTAATGTTTAATCCTGTAATTTATTTTAGAATTTAGGACTTACATTTGAAGGATATTCGATCGTACAAATAGCCTAAAAGATAGGAGAATTTACACCGTACCATACGATAATCTCGGAATCCTAAAAAGAGTTCGGACTTAGAATTGCACAACAGGGTTGTGCAAAAGCCTAAAGATAATATGTGATGATTTACGTTGCGTCAGGCGAACCACCTCGAAATCCTATGGCTTAGTATTTAAACTAAGGAAAATGTTTAGTTGTCGTAGACTTGTGGTACAGATGTAGATCGTCATCACCCGTCTACTATTTCCTGTTGTGTTGCCCACGAAGAGTTGTTTCATGCTCCATGTAGTAATAATTTCAGGTTTAATGTCTTATATGTGAGCGTACAATATTGTTATTTGGTAACTTACTGTTGTATACCTCCTAAACTTCGTTATATCCAAAATGTGTTGTAGTTAATTTAAAGCATACATAAACTAACTAATCTATAAAGAAGTACATTAAATGAAAACAGTATATGGTACGGTAAATAAAAGCAATATAAAGAAAAGACATTGTAAAAGAGCAATAGAGTAAATACAGCAAAGTACTATAAATGTACTGTAAATTTTGGATACCTGAGTTTCTTATTATTGTTGTACTTATAAATGAGATCAGCGTCGCACGTAAAAGTATAGTAAAGAAATTTAGCTAGTAGAGCAAACATGTGTTTATGTATAACAGAATAAATGACGGAGTAGCATATGGAAAACACTGAGTAAAACTAAAAGTGACCCACAGAGACTCGAAACAAATTGCAGGAAAAAGACACAAATAAACAAAATAAAACACAACTTCACGTATAAAGGACCAATGGTGGGTGGTTTATATGTGACATTGGAATGTCCTCAATTGCTAGAATGATTTGAGTGTAAGATTCAAACTCAAATCCTAGGGCATTGAGTTTCATTTTAGGTCAAGTTATGACAAAAATTGCACTATTTGCTTTAATTAAATCAGTCATAAACCACATCCTGGTGCACATCTTGTCGATTGCTTTAACTAACTTATGAATTCGGGTCAGGTTTCTAGCTTCAGTATCCATTTGAAATTAGGTAAATGAACTCTCACCTAGAGCATGTTCCTCGAATATCATTAAATCAAATTTAGGTCACTATCATGCTCTTAAGACCTAAGGGTAAACCTATAATTTTGCCAAAAAAGTTCATGAAATGTGTTTCAATTCTAATTAAAATAATTGATAGTCTACTGATCTTTCAATCCATGCCCCTAACTCTTGAATCATTTAAGCTCTTACTTTCTCCCAATTCTCACAATTACAATTTTATCCTTCTTATGTAAAAAAATGATGAATGATTAGTTGTCATATTTCCTCTTGGGTTTCAATCATCCCAATAAACTAATTATCATTATTTTTTTAGTTCTCTCCCCTCTGATTATCCCCTCTTTTTTTTTAAGGCGCGAATCAATCTTGAAAATAATTAAATAAAAAATTCTCATTTTCAACTTAAACATTGGCAAGAAAAGAGAAAACAAAGTCAAATAAGTGGAGAAAGCCGACCCACTTACACAAAATCAGCAAAGTCAGGAGCAAAACCGCAAGTGATTCAGTCTAAAAGCGTTTAAATTCTTTCAAAAACATCAAGCAAATCGGACTCGAAAAGAGCATTTGAAGTTTTCAAGGAAATAAGAATATAACATTTAAAATGACGTAAAAGTAACGTTTTAGGACTTCCAATTTAGCATTTAAAAGAAGACCCAAATGAAACAATTCAATTCTTCAAAAAAGAAAGAAGCTCCAAAGGCTTTCGAATCTTCAAAAATCAAAACCATTATAATTTCAAATTTTCCCAAAAAAAAATGCGGCATTTTAAAATTTTCAAAAAATGGTGGACGAATTAACCTCAAAAGCAGTGCAAGTCCCTTTCATAACTTAAGAAAGGAGAAGAAAACAAGCGAATAAAAAAAGGCCACCACTATGCTACACATGCTCAACGTTTCATGCTTAAGAGAACAAACTTTCCAAATGGAATATAAAAAGTTTCAGACTTGCAAATGTAAAGCATTGAATTTCTACAAACTTTTCAAATAAAACATGGAAACTTTCAGATTTTTTTAAAAGATAAAGTATCAAATTTCTCCAAAAAACTTTTAGATTTTTGTAAAAGTAACGCATCAAATTTCTCCAAACTTTCCAAATATAACATGGAAACTTTCATATTTTTATAAAGGTAAAGCATCGAAGCTCTCTAAAGTTTCCAAATATAACACGTAAACTTTTAGATTTTTGTAAAGGTAAAGCACTGAATTTCTCCAAATTTTCCAAATGTACACGTAAACTTTCAGATTTTTGTAAAAGTAAAGCATCAAATTTTTCCAATTTTTCCAAATGTAACTGGAAACTTTCAAATTATTGTAAAAAATAAAGCATCGAAGATCTCTAAATTTTCCAAATGTAACATGTAAACTTTCAGATTTTTGTAAAGATAAAGCACTGAATTTCTCCAAATTTTCCAAATGCAACATGTAAACTTTCAGATTTTTGTAAAAGTAAAGCATCAAATTTCTCCAAACTTTCCAAATGTAACATGGAAACTTTCAGATTTTTGTAAAAAGTAAAGCATCGAAGCTCTCCAAATTTTCTAAATGTAACATGTAAAATTTCATTTTTGTGTAAAAGTAAAGCATCGAAGCTCTCCAAGCTTGCCAAAATGTAAACTAGAATGTGGCCTTAGTCATGCTTCGAAAATTATTCAACTAAGGAGCAAGTAGAGAACAAAGGAAAGCTCCCAAATATCATTATAAGCGCAAGTTTTTTTTTGCAAATACAAGTTCCACCAAATATTCCTCTCCTTTGTTTTCCTTTTTTTTTAGGTAACTAGACTGGTTGNGGTGACAGTCATGCAACGCAAATGCAATGGTGGTGCTTCACATTTGCCTTTTTAGGCAAAGCTTATACTCCTTTATCCCAAAAAAAAAAAAACAAGTTAGGCCAACTTACAGCTCTAAGTTGGACAACATGTTATTATTTTTTTAGCATGCACAAAACCACACCTAGGATTTAATGGGACGAGAATAACACATTCATGTACATGCACTTCCCAAATGTACATTNGTTGGACAACATGTTATTATTTTTTTAGCATGCACAAAACCACACCTAGGATTTAATGGGACGAGAATAACAAATTCATGTACATGCACTTCCCAAATGTACATTCCCTAAGCCATCAAAGTGAAAGACATCCACAAGAAATAAATATTCAGGGGTAATAGCAGAACCCACAATTAAAACGCTTATACCTTAGTCAAACATGCAGTCTAACGAGAGTATCGAGCAACCTAACAAGAATGCCAAGCAAACAATCCAAAATACAGAGCCCCCAAGCAAGAATGTCAAGCAACCAGCAAGAGTGTCGAGCAGGACAAAATTTTGGCAGCAATTCTTCCTCCCCCAAGCTTTAACAACCACCAACCCTACCCTAGGTAGGGTCGGCTAAGAGGAAGGCTCGCGATTGGCGAGCCGTTCGGTCGAGAGGGGTAAGGCACTGGAGGAATCAGGCTCGGGCGAAATGTAGAGCGAGAGGGAGAAAGTTGTGTGCGGTCGATTTTGGGAGCTAAGGCATGCCTATGTCGCGAGTCTGAGCGCGTGAGTAGGGATTAAGTGGGATTTAGGAGGAAAAAATGAAATGTCCTCTTTTTTTATTTATTTATTTAATAATATTTAAAATTAAAATCTCTTAAATCGTGTATTTTTCGTTTGTGCATAAAATCATAGCAAAATGACTGTCTCTCCTAGATAAAATCAACGTTCCAGACGCGTCGGCGCGGTCCGTGTCGTCATCTAGGATAGTCCAGACAACCTCTTCGACGATCGGATAAAAAATACATCAAATTCGATTTGTCTTCAAATTTTGGGTTCTTGATCGGTCATTTCAAAAATTGACTTATGTTTCGATAATTGTGAAGTTTTTACAGGTGTAGTGACGCGAATTGTGATATTTAAATGCGTTGATCGTCTGAATTGTGACATTGGTATGCGCGCAAGTGCAAGTCATGAATAAGGCAACCCTAGGGCTTAACGCCCCTATGGGGACTTCTTTTGAGTTCCCTCATGTTAGTTTTAACCTTCTAAGTGCTGGAGGGTCAAGAACCGCACATGCGGAACTCCAAAAAAGTAAGAAAATAGTTTGGACTTCTAAAACGAGGTGGGTCCTATTACTAAGGCTCTAAGATAGTCAAAAGGAGAATTCTAAGGCTAGACCCTAAGGAAATAATTAGACCTCTTTGAAATTGAGATCAACACTCTGCTGCAGTACCAACTTGGTAACAGAGCCAAAACCATTCTCTCAGAGAACTCCTTCCAACGAATACCGCAAGCAAGAGAACAATCAAGCTGTTGCGAAGAAGAAACAATGTATGTCCAACCCAAGAACTAGTTGTGGAAGACTTGCAATGATAAATTCGTCGCTTACAAGAAAGATTAGCAATTCTTGAACAGCAGGACCATGGAGAACAACACAATGAATCAGAAAATGAGATGATTGGAGAAGAAGAAGAGAACCCATTCCATTAAGAAACATCTAGTAAGGAAGAACAACATCTACAAATTTCAAGGCAGGGAAATTGACGAAAATCTTCAAATTTCGAAATCAAAATTGATATTGCTGACTTTGAAGCATATTGGATTTGGATGAATTCCTCAGTTAGCTACACACGATTGAACGAATTCTAGAATTCAAAGAAGTGCAGCAAGAACATGCTCTCAAATTATTAGCGATCAAATTAAAGAAAAATGCATTGCTTTGGTGGGAAAACTTAAAGAGAACTCAACAAAGAAACGGAAGACACAAGATCACATCGTTGACCAAAATGAAGAAAGAAATACAACGAAAGATCTTGCCCGAGCATTCTAGATAAGAAGTCTTTATCTGACTTCATAACCTACAACAACATGAAATGATTGTGGAAGAATTTGCAACAGAATTCGAGCAACTTAGGCAGAAATCCAAACTCACCAAACCTAAAGAGCACACTATTGCCCGATTTCTAGGTGGACTACGACCAACCATTGCCAATGTCGTATGGCTACAACCTTTCTAGACATTTCAAGAACTATGAATTGAGTTCTTAAGGTAGAGAAACAACAACAATTTGAAAATTTCATCGAAAACCGAAATACTTCTAGTGAAAATTTTGTCTCAAATAAAGTCTCTATTTTAAAACCTTTCACCGTTGGGAAGAGGGCCTTCGAATCAAGCAAACATGGGTGGGGACAACAAACCCATCTACTCGAATGTGTTTTAAATGTCATGGGTTTGGACATATCACTTTAAATTGTCCAAATTGTCAATCATTTAATTTGTTGAAGAATTGAATCCGGATGATGTTGTTCAACAAGAGAGTGAAGATGATCTTCACATCGCTTTGGATGGATGAAGCTGAGCTTTTAGTTCTTCGACAACCGTTGAATACTTAACACAATTCCAACAAAGAATGGCTTAAGGTACATGACAAACTTTACAACCTTATTATCCAATGAGGGAGTTGCGAAAAAGTGATTTCCAGCCCAACGATAGAAACACTTAGAATGGTTACACACTCACATCCTCAATTTTATCAACTCACCTGGCTAAGGAAAGGAAAGGAAATGAGATAAATGTTACCAAATAATGCTTAGTTTAGTCTTGTACTGGCAAGAAATTTCACAAAAAAAGAATGGTGTGACGTTATTTCTATGAATTCTTGCCACTTATTATAGGAGCATCCTTGGCAATGTGAAGATCAAACTAGCAATAATGAGTTTACCAACACCCATTCATTTACTAAATATGGTACACATTTTGTCTTAGCCCAAATGGAAGAAGAATTCTCTCCGGTAGTAACATCTCGGACATCAAATCGGTTCTTATTCTTAAAAGACCTTAAAGAGGCAACGACCGTGTTTGCTTTGATTACAACCAAAACCAATTTGGAGTATCAAACTGTTCCACACGAGGTTTACAGCAATTTATGGATGTATTTTTAGGAAATAATTCCTCGGGTTTGCCACCTATGCATGAAATTCAACACGCTATTAATTTGATTCCCGACTCTATTATCTTGAATCATCTCATTTATCGTATGTCTCTGAAAGGGTATGAAGAGTTTAAATGCCAAGTCAAAGACTTAATTAGCAAAGGTTTGGTTTGACCAAAATCCGGCCCTTATGCCTTCCGGCTTTTTTGGTGCCAAAAAAGGCGGCACACGGCAATGTTTATAGATAGTCGAGCAGTGAACAAAATAACCATCAAATGTAGAATTTTGATTCCTCGACTCGATCTATTTGATTAATTAAAAGGGGCCACTATTTTTTCAAAAATTAATTTAAGCAAATATCACCAAATTCGAATGCTTGTCGGAGATGGTTGAAAAAAAACATTAAAAAATCAGACGAGTTATATGAACGGACCGTGATGTCGTTTAGACCCTCCAAAGCTCAAAGCACTTTCATGCACTTGATGAATCAAGTGTTTCGACCTATTTTGGAAAAGTTTATAGTGATGTATTTCGATGATATTTTACTATATAGCCAAATTGTGATTGAACATTTACGTGTACAAAGTACTTTAAAATCCTTCGGATCAGCAGTTATTTCCCAATATGGCTAAATGTGATTTCCTAGTATCCAAAATTAATATCTTGGAAGTTGTAATCTCTGAAACTAGAATAAAAATGGATCCGACAAAATCTGGGCTATTAAAGATTGGCCATAACCTTCATCTTTCACTGAGGTTTGACAACTCCATTGGTTGGCATCATTTTATTGCAGATGCATCAAAACCTTCAGCTTGGTAACCTTACCGCTTACAAATCTACCCAAATCAAATCCATTTTGTCAAACAGAACAAACCCAAGCTAATTTCGATCAATTAAAACGGTTAATTACCACTGCTCTAGTTTGGCGCTTCTGATTCCAATAATTTATGTGAAGTGAAATGTGACGCTTCTGGTGCCGGCATTGGGTCGGTACTTAGCCAAAAGGGACATCTGATTGTTTCATTAGTGAAAAGCTCAACGAGACTAGGAGATATTCCAACTACAACAAAAAATGTTATGCTATAGTGAGGGCTATTCAACATTGGAATCACTATTTATTAGCCAATGAATTTGTTCTTTTTACACATCATGAAGCACTAAAATATTTACATACTCAAACAAATTAAAAGGGAGGCAAATTTTCCTCATTCAATTTCAACTTGAAACACAAATCCGAAAATTCCAATCAAGTTTGGATGCCTTCAGTTGGAGGAATTTGGTGTTGCCAACTTTGCAAATAAAGGTGATCAGCTTTGAAGTCTTATGTGAATTATATAGCACAGACATCAATTTCCAAGAAATATGTCAAAAATGTTGCCCATAAGCTTTATGGATGTTAAGGATGGTTTCATATTTAATAGCCTATGCATTCCCCGATGTTCTACTAGAGAGTTCATCTTATCAAAATATCACGATGGAGGATTTGCGGGACACTTCGGTTGAGACAAGACTTCAGCCATTTTACAAGAAAAATTATATTGGCCATCAGCCCTCAAGGACGTAGATTGCTATGTCAAACGATGTCAAATTTGTCGGGCTGCTAAAACTCAAACACAAAATATAGAGTTGTGCTCCCAATTCATGTATCCGAGAAACCATATAGTGACGTGTGTCTGGATTTCATCGTCGGATTACCACTTACACAACAGAACAAAGACTTTATTATGGTGGTGGTTGATGAGCTTTCAAAAATGACCCATTTTATAACTTGCAAAAAGACCTGGATGCCCCGAATATAGCTAATCTATACTTCAATGTGGATGTTTAACTTGATGGAAATCCCCAAGAAACTATAGACTGATGTGTGTCGGGATTTTACCGTACACAACAAAGACTTGGCGGTGGTTGATCAACAATCAAAAAAGACCCATTTTATACCTTGTAAAAAGACTTTGGATGCCTCACGTATAGCTAATATATACTTCCATGGGGGGGCTCGACTTCATGAAATTCCTTGCACTATTACGTCTGATCCGAATGTTAAATTTGTATGTCATTTCTGGAAAACTCTGTGGAGAAGATTAAGAACTAAACTACAATAGACTCAGTCGCTCATCCCCAAATCGATAGTAAAAAAGAAGCTATCATTTATTGCGTTGGTATATCTGACAATGGGATCTCTTACTAACTCAAGATGAGTTTGCATAAAATTGAATCAATAGTCAGATTTCAAAATATAGTCCGTTCGAAGTAATCCATGGTCAAAACCCCATTTCGTCGCTTGAACTTATTCATGTCTTACCTATCACTGAATCCAGCCCTGGCGTAGAGCCATGGATGCAAGAAATACATAAATTGAATGAATTGGTCCGAGAAAATATCCACAACCTAAATGAGAAATATTGGCGCCAAACCAACAAGTATAGAAAGTTTGTCCCCTTTAATGATTTCCACCAAGAGCTCATGGCAAACTCAAAGCCAAGGCGGACGAACATTTTCAAATTATTAGGTGTATCAATGATAATGCTTACCGAATTGATCTTCCAGGAGATTATCATGTGTCGACTACGTTAAATGTTGTTGATTTATCTCATCAATACGATATTGACGTAGATGTTGGACCTCAAGAAAAATTTTCACCAAGCCCCGGAAAATGACGTATGAGTTGTTCCTTTATTTGATTTTTAATTTTCTTTTCTGATGTTGTCTTTTATGTTTGGAGGGATGCACTATTGTATTTGTTATTGTTTTTTGTTGTTCAAGGATATGAGTATAGCTAGCCTATTCAAGAAAAGTGATTGTTTGGTTTAGGCATTTCTGGATGATCAGTTTTCCCTACAATTCCTTACTAGATGTTAGGCAGAAGTCTTGTATCTTGAGTTTTGGGCGTCTCAGTTGGTTCTTGGCTATTGTACTTTATTTTTTGCTCTGACTTCTTGAGTTTATCGTTGCAGTTGACTTTATCTTCTCTGTGATTGTTTCTAGATTGTATTAATCTATCTTTTTTCTCTGTTGAGGTATCACCGATTGATCGTCATCGACAACCACTTATTGTCGCCTTCGACCGCCCACCATCGCCATCGCCTCCGACTACCTGCCAACTACTAGCTGCCTCTGGCAAGCCATAGCCGCCACAATCAACTGTTTGCCACCCCCAACCAGCTATAGCCACAACCATCACTCATGGAGATCACTGCCACCATAACCACCATCACCATTGTCATCACCGGTTGTCGGCTGCCACTGCAATGCTTTACTTTGAATTCCTTTGTTTCAAACTAAACAAAAAAAATAATCTCAGCATTTACCTTACACTAATCTCAACATTTATTTTTATTCAAATGCACCATCGCCGCCGCCATAGCCACCATCTTTTCTCTTGCATCACCAATTCTAATTAATAAAAAGAATGACAAATTCAAATAACATTATAGTTGCACAATAAAATTAATAAATTCAAAGCTCCAAACTAAAATTAAAAAGAAACAAAAAAGTTCCAAAAAAAGGGATGCATCCTCCATGGTCACAAAATAATAAATAAAAAGAAAAACTAAATAAATAAAAGTAGGCTCTAAGGTCAATTACATGCATAACATACTGTTTTTATGTATTTAGTATTTACATATCTAATACATAAAAAATCATATTTGTATGCACAACAAGAATCCTCTCCATTTTATTAACATAACCTAAAACAAGCATACAAACTCAAGCAACACCACAAATAAAATTTGCGTTTATTTTAATATTGTTTGTTCGCCACTCATTATTCCAGCTTTGTAAGTTACAAATTTACAATTTCACTATCATGCATGTGAAATCACCTCTGTTTCCCAACTGGGCAACTCTGATGCTAATTGAGAGTCATGTATCCTATAGTGGATGCTCAAGTTGTAAAACTTAATTGGTTTTACGATTCCAATAACTTCTGAAAAGTGAAAACGACGTGTATTCTATAAAAAGGAGGATTTACAATCTTATATAAATACCGCTCAATTCTTATGGACTTTCATCTCTAACACATATAGTTCAAAGTATACTCTTGGAAATCAAAGAAATAATTTTTATTTTTCTTCCCTTTTGAATTGATCATACATAGTATTATATAGGAGATAAAAAGGAGAAAAACTAGGAAACTATTTAACTAATTCCCTTAATTTAAGGGATTACAAATTTATTCTAATTCCCTTAATTTAAAGGATTTACCAATTAATTCTAATTTCCTTAATTAAGGAAATTAGAATTAATTCTCACAACTTTATTTCCATCTCAGTCACATCTCGACACTCCCCCTCAAGCTGAGAAATAGATATCTTCCATTCCCAGCTTGGATACAATATCATGGAAACATGAACTGTTCAGCCCCTTTGTTAGAACATCGGCTAATTGTCTTTCTGATGGAACATAGGACATACACACTAACCCTTCCTCCAGTTTTTCTTTGATGAAATGTCTATCAATCTCAATATGTTTTGTCCTATCATGTTGTATTGGATTATGAGCTATATTAATGACAGACTTGTTGTCACAGTAGAGCTTCATAGGACCCTCCCATGGGATTCTTAAATCATCCAAGATGATTCTCAGCCATAGTAATTCACATAATCCTTGAGAAATAGCCCTGAACTCTGATTCTGCAGATGACCTTGTCACTACATTCTGCTTCTTGCTCATCCATGTCACTAGGTTACCTCCAAGAAAAGTAAAATATCCTGTAGTTGGTCTTCTATCCACTATGGAGCCAGCATAGTCAGCGTCGGTGTAGGCTTCCAGAGTAAGAGTGTCATTCATTTTGAACAAGATTCCTTTCCCCGGATTGCCTTTCAAGTAATGCAGTATCCTGTAAGCGGCCTGAAGATGAGGTTCTCTAGGATCATGCATGAATTGACTGATCATACTTACAGAATATGCTATGTCTGGTCGAGTGTGAGCAAGATATATGAGTTTATCAACCAATCTCTGGTACATTCTTTTATCCATAGCCGGTTCTTCTTTAGCTTCTCCCAACTTATAGTTTGGATCTATTGGAGTAGCGATTGGCTTACACCCAGTCTTCCCTGTTTCTGTAAATAAATCAATCATGTACTCCCGCTGAGATATGAAGATCCCCTGTGTGGAATGCCACCTCAAGACCGAGGAAGTACTTCAATTTCCCCAGTTCCTTGATTTCAAATTCTTTTACTAGTCTCAGCTTCAATTCATGCTTCTCTTTCTCATCATTTCCAGTCACTATGATGTCGTCCACATAGACTAAAAGAGCAGTCACTCTCCCTGCAACTGAATGTTTAATAAAAAGAGTGTAGTCACCATAACTTTGATTATACCCAGATTCCTTCATGACTTTTGCAAATCTGTCAAACCATGCTCTAGGAGATTGTTTTAACCCATAAATGGTTTTTTTCAGCTTGCACACCTTGTTACCTGTGTCCCCTTCAACCCCCGGAGGAATGTTCATGTAGATTTCCTCATTTAGGTCACCATGAAGGAAAACAATCTTTACATCATACTGTAGCAGTTGCCAATTGAAGTGAGCAGTCAATGATAACAGAATTCTCACAGTGTTTATTTTTGCAACTGGAGCAAAGGTTTCCTGATAATCCACCCCGTAAATCTGAGTGTACCCTTTGGCTACTAACCTTGCCTTATATCTTTCAAGTGATCCATCAGCCTTGTACTTTAATATAAAAATCCACTTGCAATCAACAATGTNTGTTTAATGAAAAGAGTGTGGTCACATTGGCTTTGATTATACCCAGATTCCTTCATGACTTTTGCAAATCTGCCAAACCATGCTCTAGAAAATTGTTTTAACCCATACATGGCTTTTTTCAGCTTGCACACCTTGTTACCTGTGTCCCCTTCAACTCCCGAAGGGATGTTCATGTAGATTTCCTCATTTAGGTCACCATATAGGAAAACATTCTTTACATCATACTGTAGCAGTTGCCAATTGAAGTGAGCAGCCAATGATAACAAGATTCTCACATTGTTCATTTTTGCAACTGGAGCAAAGGTTTCCTGATAACCCACCCCGTAAGTCTGAGTGTACCCTTTGGCTACTAACCTTGCCTTATATCTTTCAAGGGATCTACAACCTTGTACTTTAAANATTCCTTTTTTGTCAATGCCTCAGACACATTGTTAGGAATGACAATGGTGTTCAAACTCACAATGAATCTTTGGTGGGCTGGTGATAGACGCTTGAGAGATACATAGTGAGATAGTGGATAAAGTGGATTGGATTCTTGGATNATGTTTTTTTCCTTTGGTTTGTCAACGATCTCCCATGTTTTATTCTTTTCTAAAGCACTCATTTCCTCTTTCGTAGCGTCTCTCCATTCCTTTTTAGTCAATGCCTCGAACACATTGTTAGGAATGACAATGGTGTTCAAACTCACAGTGAATCTTTTGTGGGCTGGTGATAGACGCTTGAGAGATACATAGTGAGATATTGGATAGAGTGGATTGGATTCTTGGACTTGTGTCATTTCAGGAACGACCTTTCTCCTTGAATACACCTGAGTAAATCTCGAGAAATCATTAGTGATACTGGTTGGAGTAGGAGATGATAAGGGTTCAGGATCAAGTGACTCAGATGTAATTGGTTCAGAGGACTCGGGTTCAGCTGGAATAGGAGGAGAGTTTGATATAGGTTCAACAACACGGGCTGACACATGTGGAAGGTCAAGGGTTTTAAGTGGTTCAAAGGGCTCACAAGTACTATCTTCCATCATTGAAATCTCCCCTTGAAGAGAGGACTTGGAAAAAAAAGATTTATTTTCTGAAAAAGTGACATCTGCAGAGATGTAAAATTTTCTGGTAGAGGGATTGTAACACTTATATCTCTTTTGAGTGGAGGAATAACCAAGGAAAACACATTTGATGGCTCTGGGATCTAGCTTCCCTCTATGTTGTTTGTGGACATGCACAAAGGCAGTACACCCAAATACCCTGGGAGTGAGGCCATGTGAGGTTCTGAAGTGAGGGTAGAAGCTATTTAGGACCTCTATGGGGCTATTGTTTTCTAACACACGGCAGGGAAGTCTATTGATCATGTGTGTGGCAGTAAGAATGGCTTCTCCCCAATAGGACTTAGGAACATTCCCTTGAAAGAGTAAGGCTCGGGTGGTATTGAGTAAATGCTCATTCTTTCTTTCAGCTACCCTCATTTGTTGGGGGTGTGTCCACACATGATGAGTCATGGATAATCCCCTTGTGATTGAAAATAAGGTGAAAGAATTTGATTGAAGTAATCTCTAGCATTGTCTGTCCTAAAGCTTTTTATTTTGACCCCAAATTGATTTTGAACCATTGAATGAAAGTTAGGTATAATTGTGCTAACGTCAGATTTTTGTTTAAGAAGGAAAAGCCATGTAACCCGGGTGCAATCATCAATTAAGGATACAAACCAACGAGCCCAAGAAACATTAGGTATAGTGGAATGACCCCATATGTCACTATGAATCAGATGAAAAGGATGTGAACTTCTTTTATTGCTAATAGGAAAAGATACACGGGTATGTTTTGCCAATTCACAAATGTCACAATGAAACTCAGAAATATTTAATTCTTGGAATAAATGAGGAAATATTATATTTAGAACCCTAAAAGAGGGATGACTAAGGCATAAGTGATACAGCCAAATGACATCTTTGTTTGAGGAACTAAGGAAAGATGAGGACAAATTGCTCCTGATTTTCTGGGATGGTTCAAGGTGGTAAAGACCGCTCCTTTCCTTTAGCAAGTCCAATCCTCCTCCCCGATCCTGTTCCTGAAAAACACAATAAGAAGGGAAAAAAACAACATAACATTTGAGATCATGAGTTAATTTTTAAATGAACACGAGACTTGTTGACAGTTTGGGTACATGGAGAACATTTTTCAGGATAAGGCTAGGTGTGATATGTATATCACCAATCCCTACAACGGTAGCTAAAGAGCCATTGGCCATGATAATTTTTCTATTACTTGGACAGGGTTATAAGACTGAAAGAGTTGAGATGTGGGGGTCATATGGTCAGTAGCACCGGAGTCAATGATCCAAGAGTTGGTATATAATTTGTTTAAGACATTCATGTAAACAGTTTTACTTGAAAGAGCTATCAAACATGCTCCAGAAGACTTCTCAAGAGATCCCAATAAGTTTCTCAATTTCTCAATTTCTTCACTGCTGAATCCCCCTATTGTTGATTTTTCCTCCATATTGGGTTGCTCTGCCATATGCACTCGAGGCCTTTGTTTCTCCCCACGATTGCCCCATTCTCGGCTTGGAGGTTTACCATTTAACTTCCAACACTTTTCCCTTATATGCCTCGGTTTCTTGCAATAAGTACACCAAAGATGGTCTTTGTTCTCCTTCCCTTGGTTATCGTTCTTTAACTTCTCTTGATTTGTGTTTGCTGTTAAGGCTGACCCATCCATAGTATGTGGTTCTAGCATAACACTTCTTCGACTTTCTTCTGCTCGGATTAATGACATTGTCTCTTCTAGAGACGGTGTATCCTCCTTGTCGAGGATTTGGATTCTAACATGATCAAATTCAAGATTCAATCCTGCCCAAAAATCATATATCTGATCCTTCTCAATGAACTTCTTCAAGGTGGTAGCATCATCAGGGCATTTATCTCAATGACACGACAGTGATCCAGTTCCTGCCACAGATTCTACAATAGAGTTGCATACTCTGTGACAGATTTGTCTCCTTGTTTGGTTGCTCCGATTTTTTCCTTGATTTCATACACAATGGCAGCATCGCGGGCTTTCGAGTATGTGTGGTTAATATAGTCTCAAATTTCCTTTGTGGTGTTCAAGAACATGCAAGTGTCACTGATAGTTGGGTCCATAGAATCCCATAGCCAGGACATAATCATGGAATCCTCCTCTTCCCATGCTGTAGAGGCTGGATCCCTTTTTTCTGGTTCTGTTCCAAGTAGGTGATTAATCCTCANGGCTGGATCCCTTTTTTCTGGTTCTGTTCCAAGTAGGTGATTAATCCTCACTTTGCCTTTTAGGTATGTGCGGACAATTTGGGACCATTTGAGATAATTCTTCCCATTGAACCTGTTGGATGCCCGAATATTCTGCAACTCTCCAATTTTTAGAATAACATTGTATTCTTCAGAATTGTTGGAATAGTTGGAGATAGTGGTTTCGGACATTGGCATAGTAGAGAGAAAAAATTTGCAGCGATTAAGGCTAGAATCAAGAATAGCAGCAATTAAGGCAGCTAATAAAAAGAATCAGCTGCAAAGATCGCGAGATCTGCGGCACAGGATTGCAGCGGCAAAAAACGGAAAAAGAACGCAAGCTCTGCAGCGAGGCAAACAGCGCAAAGTGCGGCAAAGGACAATCTTCCTCGTGACAACGTGCGGCAGAGGAATGGAGAGCGGAGGCGGAGGCGGACGCGGACGTGGACGCGCAGAAACCCCACCCTGTCGAGAGGCTTCGGAACAAGATCGCCAGCTTCTCGACCCACAGTATGCGCCGGATTCAGCGTGGGCCAGTCCATGGCATCTCGCTAAAGCTGCAGAAGGAGGGCGAGCGCCGAATGGTCTTCGTCCCCGAGGAATCCGACATCAAGGTCGAACACATCGAAGTCGTCTCTGATACCATGTTGGAAATCAAAGAAAGAATTTTTATTTTTCTTCCCTTTTGAATTGATCATACAAGGTATTATATAGGAGAAAAAAAGGAGAAAAACTAGGAAACTAATTAACTAATTCCCTTAATTTTAGGGATTACAAATTTATTCTAATTCCCTTAAGGGATTTACCAATTAATTCTAATTTCCTTAATTAAGAAAATTAGAATTAATTCTCACAACTTTATTTCCATCTCAGTCACATCTCGACATATACATATTAGGAAAAACCAAAAAAACAAAATTCTTTATGAATTACCACTTCATAATGCTTGACAGAGGAAGCAAGAAGCTCAGGATGACACTTGCAGCGGAGATGATGCTCGGATCGCACTCGAAGATGAAACTGGAAAATGCGTATTGACACTTGAAGTAGGGATGACACTCGGGTCGACACTCGAAGTAGGTTCGACACTCGATTACGAAAGCTATGCTCGAGATGACACTCCATATCGAAGCTAGAAACACTCGTCAACGCTGGAAGCAAGGCCGTCATCAACACTTGAAGCAGGAATGCTCGCCGACGCTTGGGTGGACGCTCAAAGTTTATGTTGCGTTCGAGACTATGAAACCTAAAGACTGGTTGTCGATCACAGGTACTTTAAGTAATCCATACTTGAAAAGTGCCACAAATGCCCGAAGGAAAAACACCTCTAGGAATACGCCTCAAATAAAGAAGTTGTAAGCCTCACCCGAAAGAACGAGGCTTAAGCCTCGATGCTACTCTTTTGCGCCTCAAGGCGGACACCTTGAGCAATTTTTTAACTGTAGATAATTAATGATTGTTACAATAACACTTCAAGATAAACTGCTACAAATTGATGCCAAAAAAGTGCAATTCTAGCATCAAACTAATAAAAAAAATGACTTTTCATCACGTTGCAGACAAATAAATTTAAATATACACTCCTGATGGCCATTATTACAGGAGTAATATGTGAATGAAGTCAGTGATAATTCATTAATGATCACGGACAAGAAGAATGAATTTTGCAGTATAACATGTAATCTACAAATAAAAAAGATGCATATGATCATAATTAAGATAGAAAAGAACCATTCTGCTCACCATTACAGATGATAGAGAGTGACCAATGTTGGAAAACACTGTACCAATTGAAAGTGCGAGCAGAATGTACAGTAGAAGCCTAATCCAGAAATACTTCCGCTCCCTGGACATAGTTAACAAAGTCCTCCATGTTAACACAGTTATTCGCATCACATCACGTGGCCTTCCCTTACTTTTTAGACGATGGCCTTCCTGCAGAATATGAACCTAGGATAAGTTAAAAGTATGATATGCTGTAGCGCACCTTGTATATATAGTGTATTTATGTAGCATAAATCACAAATGCATAAAGATTATGCATATTTGTATGCAAAACTATATTTATTTGTTATATATGTTATACCCTAATAATACACTTTATAAAAACTAATTAGGAGCAAGCTTTAGAAGAGGATCCCAATGCTGAATTGATATAAATTGATGCAGGCCAGACCACAGCCTTGCCTTATAAGCATTTCTTCTCTTCCCCAACAGCTCTATTGCTTTTTTTAGTCAACATATATCAGTCAATTTTGATCAACATTTCCCTTTCGAAAACTCCTGTTAAAGATTGCAATCAATATTGGCCATCTTACAAACAATAATCTTCTCCAAACTCTTCAGCTTGGTTTAGCAAACATGTCACCCATTTCGAATTAAATGCTTTTGAATTCATAATTCCAAATTCTATAACCCAATCACCCAACATAATACTTATGTATATCTGCAACAAGGCAATAGAAGTACAAAAAAAACGAAATACCAAAATATAATTTAACCTTCTCTGTAAGTCTTAGTATCATGGATTCAACAGCAGCTGAGTCAGCTGATGATTTATACGTTGCTTCGAGTGTTCGGATTGCTACAGCCGTATCCATGTTAACAGATGAGAAATCCCCATTGTCATCCTGTTAAATAGTGTTTGAGATCCTGTCACATAAATGTTACCAAATCTTTCCTATATAAAAAAAACTTAACCAAAGAACAAGAATGACACTTAGCTTGCTAATAAAAAAAAACCAAAATAGAGGGAAGACAACAATAAATACCTGAAAATTTTTGCACATGGCTATGATCCTGTCAAATTCTGTATTAATTGCACGCAAAAAGTGATCTGAAGGGCTTTGCATGATTGGGCAAGGAAATCCAGCATTGGAGAAATGCTGCATCAAAAATTTCAAGTTATGCTCCATTCTAGCAAAGTGAGAGCATTAAAAAGAAGAAAGATCTACTTACATACCACTCAATTCCAATGTGTAAACATATCTAACACCTAAACTTCAATTTTTAAATGCATACCACCTTTAAAAGGTGTATTTCACTTCTTAAAAGTTAAAATGATGATATTATTTATGTGATATTAAAAATTTGGGTAGTGTACATGTACAAAGTAACAATTAGGTGTCAGATATGTAATTACATAGGAAGTGGGTGGAAATGTAAATGTCCCTAAAAAGAAACCTATTCAATAATTGAAAGAAAAGATGAAATGCAAGTGTAAGTGAAAGATTCCCAGTATGTGCAAAATTAACGTCAACTGGCCGATAGATAAAATAATAGTAAATACGGTGGAAAGGAAATCTTACAGAATCTTTTGAGAATCTCAAGTCCTCAATAAGTTGTCTATTCATTTTTAGTTTGCTATTAAAAAGATAAAATCATACAGAATCTTTTGAGAATCTCAAAGTTCTCAATGTGAGATTTGTATATAATTTATGGTCATGCTTGTAAATAGAGGAAGTCTAGGGTTTTATTTGTAAAAAAGTTGCAAGGGTAAGCTGAATTTGTGAATAGAGGAGCATAATTTTATTGATAGAAGAAGAGGTATTTAAACCCAATTATAATTGCCACAATAAAAGAAGAAATAAATACAGAATAAAACAAAAAGAAAATACATACTCAAGCAATAATGGCTAATAACAAGTAATAATAAGTAATAATAGTTATGGATTTTCGTTATAAATCTAATACCCCTCAAGTTGAAGCTTAGATGTCAGTCATGTTCAACTTGAATTTGAAGTCATCGAATAAAGGACGAAGAAGATTCTTGGTGAGGATATCCGCTAGGTGACCATTAGAGAACACAAAAGGAGTAAAAATTTACCCGGACTCAATCTTGTCTTTAATGAAGTATCTGTCAATCTGCACATGTTTGGTATGATCAAGCTGAACCGGATTATAAGCAACGTTGATGACGGACTTATTATTACAGAATAGCTGCAGCGAGACGGAGGTTGGCATACAAAGTTCACGGTGATGCGTAACTAAAGAGCTTCACAGATCTCTAAGGACATGGACTGGGATTCAGCTTCAGCAATGCTCCGGGCAACCACAAGCTTTTTTGTTTATCCATGTGACAATGTTTCATCATACATATGAGCAGTACTCCAATGTGAAACGTTGATCATAAATCAACTCGACCCAATAGCATGTGTAAACAACAATAGACCGAGAGTTGTGATGAGAGAGAAATAAATCTTTGCTCCGTGTATCTTTTAAATAGTGGAGAATCTGGTGGGCAGCATGGAGATTATACTCATATGGGTCATGCATAAATTGACTTATTATACTAACTACGTAACGTATGTCGTTGTGAGTATGGGTAAGGTAGATCCCCACAAGATGCTAGTAATGAGTTTTGTTGACAAGCACGTCATTAGAGATGTAGGATAATTTTTCACAGGGATCCATAGGACCAGTCACAGGTTTGCACAGAAGAATGTTAATCTCTGTCAAGAGATCAATCACATATTTGAGCTGAGACAGGCAAATGCCTCGAGATGATCGAGTCACTTCCATGCCTAAAAAATACCAAAGAAATTCCAAGTCCAAAATTTTAAAGGATGTAGCAAAAATGTTTTTCAAGGACTAAAATGCTGGGAGATCGTTACTTGTAAGAACAATATCGTCAACATAGACAATAAGAATAACTATCTCACTATTAGAAAAATGTCGGAAAAAGAGTGTGATCAGATTGAGCCTGAGTAAAACCATGGCTCAGGACCAACTTTGTGAACTTCCCGAACCAGGCCCTTGAGGACTGCTTAGCCCATAGAGGACTTTTGCGGCCCGCATACTTGTCCTCTAGAGGTAGTAGAGTCGAAGGCGAGAGGGAGAGACATACACCTTTTCTGTAAGCTCTCCAATTAAGAACACATTCTTGACATTTAGCTGAAATAAAGGTCAATCCAGATTCACCGCAAGGGACAACAGTACCCGAATAGCGTTAACTTAGCCACTGGAGCAAATGTCACCTCATAGTCATCTTTGTAGGTATGTGAGTACCCTTTTGTGACCAATCGTGTCTTGTTGCGTTCAAAGGATCCATCTGAGTTGAACTTGGCGTTGAAAATCCATCAACACCTCACAGCTTTCTTACCCAGAGGAAGAACAACGACAACCTACGTATAGTTCCACCGTAGGGCATTCATCTCCTCCATTATTGTTGTTTTCCAGACTGGATCATCAAGAGCAACATCAATCGTAGTTAGTATCTGAAGGTTCATCAAGATAGTAGCAAATACTCTGTAAGTCGACGTAAACTGAAGAAAGAGACATATTTTGCCATAAAATAGAGGGAGCATGTCTGATTGCGTACCGTACCTCCTCATTCAAAGGAGAGTTCGTGTCGGGGATGTCGTCCGGAGTGGAGTCAAGGTTCTGTAAGGAGGTAAGAAACTCGAGAGTAGGAGCATCAAACACGGATAGTGGGAGAAACAAGGGACTCCTTAATGATAGGAACAATGGGGAAACATCCATAGAAGTAGGATAAGGGACAATGTCTAATAGCTCAAGCTCCACATCACTTAAGGTTAAGCTAGAAAAAATAGAGAAGACCTTCAAAGAAGAAGACACCAACACTAACATAGATTTTATTTGTGATAGGATCAAGGCATTGATATTCCTTTTGAATAGCGGAGTACCTAAGGAAGATATATTTTATAGATCTGAGGTCAAGTTTACTCCGAGTGGGGGCAGTGTTCCGAACAAAGATTGTGCATCCAAAAATCTTAGGATCTAATGTGGAGAACACCCGACTGGCAGGGAAGCTTGACTTCAGGACAGCCAAAGGGTTCAAAACTTATGAGTTTTAGATGGGACTATTTATGACTAGGTGGCAGTAAGAAATAAATCGTTTCAAAAATATTTCGGGACATTAGATTGAAACATAATGAAACAAACAACGTCGAGGAGGTGACGGTTTTTCCTCTCAGCTATCCAATTTTGTTGAGAAGTTTCTGCATGTGAGCTATGACAAAGAATGCCCTTTCCAAGAATTCACTCAAAATAGAGTTGAAAAACTCACGGTCATTGTCAGTCCAAAAGACATAATTGGAGTTTTGAATTGAGTTAAGATGAATGTGTATAAGTTTTGAAACATGACAGCAATCTCTGATTTATCTTTTAAAATGTAGACCTGAGAGATCATAGTGCGGTAATCAATCCTGAGTCATCCTAATGCAATCATCAATCAAAGTCAGAAACCATCTTTTATTGGTGTAGCTAGGAGTATGAGAGGCCCCTCTGTCACTGTGAATGAGAGAGAGGAGCAGAAGGTTTGTAAATATGGGGTAGGTAGTGGACCCGATGAAGCTTGGTTAATTAATATGTCTCACAATTGAAATTCAAAAAACTTATATATGAGAATATTAAAAGAAACAATTTTTTTAAATATTGGAAACTAAGATGACTCGAACAACAATACAATAACACAATGAGACATTCAATAACTCTAGATAAACTACAACTCCTGAGCTGAGTGTTCTCACTCTTTGTGTTTTTCTCTTAAAAGTAGTAGAGTCTAGCTAACCTCTTAGTAGTTCTAATTGTCCTTCCCGAATGAAGATTTTGAAAAACACAACTATCAGAAGAGAAATTAGCAACGCAAACTTTATCATTTGTCCACTTGCTGACAGATAACATATTATCTGCAACAGAGTAACATGTAAAACAGACTTCAGAGTTAGACCGATTGTTAGTAAAACCGCGCATTTACTAACAATGAAACTATAGAAGCCATTGGCAATTTCGACAGTATCATTCCCAGAGCACGAATAACAAATTAAGAAAACTTGTGAGCACTCAGTCCTGTGATCCATGCACCTTCATTAATAATCCACAGAGTAGAGCAGGAAAGAAACGTGAGAGTCATAGGAAGAGAACCTTGTCGAACATGGAAGGTCGATGGACTAGCAGAGAATTGATTTGCTCCACGTAGCTTAATCAATTGTTCCATCTGATTTTTCAAAGATTCAGAGGATTTCGGGTTGGTCCAAGTAAGGGTCGATTGAACCATAGTAGACTCAGACGTTGCTGTGAGACTGTTGATAGCAGAAGATTTGGTCGAAGATTTATATATCGATTTATCGTAAAATTTCCAATACTTGCCCGAGTGTGATTGGGTTTGTAAAAGTAATCACAAGTGGGGCAACCGTCTCGAGGTGGCATGTTGTGGAGAAAGTTGTTGTCGTTTAGTTTATGAGTCGTGATCAAGAAGTTCATGTTGATTTCTATCCTCCAGTCTGTAGAGGATTGAGGTCGATAACGATCCTCCGGTGGATCATGCACACCATCAATAAGAGTTTCAATGGTGGAGAAATCTATCATACTTCCAATAGAGCTAAAGGTATGTTGGGTTGTGAGACTGAAAAAAAACTTCTGGAACCAACAGCATGGTAGATCATGTAGGAAGGAGAACAGTCGATAAACTGCTGTGCACGGAGGCCTCACGATAGAAAAAAAGGAAATCCAACAGAAAGTTTTCTAGGGAGATAGACGAGTTATTGGGCTTAGCAGCAGATAAGTCTTACTCGGCAGGAAGTATCTGCAAGAAAAACACAGGTCCGACTGGAAGGATTAGAGGCAGGAAGGAA
Source organism: Phalaenopsis hybrid cultivar (assembly GCA_002079205.1). NCBI lineage: Eukaryota > Viridiplantae > Streptophyta > Magnoliopsida > Asparagales > Orchidaceae > Phalaenopsis > Phalaenopsis hybrid cultivar. The sequence continues at coordinate 144,145 of JXCR01115247.1, read as the reverse complement.
CTGTGGCTGGAAGATCAGCGTCGAAAGGCGATAGAAGAAGACCTGCTAGTGGTTGGTGCAGGGGTAAAACCTCTAGGGTTTAGAGCCATGACTCTGCTATCGTGATGAATTTGTAACTAAAGCAGCATAATTTAATTGATAGAAGACGGAGTATTTAAACCCAATTACAATTGTCAAAATAAAGAAAAGAAATGAAAACAAAACAAAACAAAATAGAAAATACATAATGAATAAATAAAGGCTAATAATAAGTAATAATGGCTAGAAATTGTCATTATAAATTTAATAGGCTCTATATAAGCCCAAGTCATTAATGAAATGATAAAGAGTTTTTCTTCAAATCAAATTTATTTTTTATGGTATTAGAGCTTTAACCTAAGTCGTGGTTGTTGCTCGATCTGACCAGTCGGGAACGATGATCAGGAAACCCGCACAGTGTATGCAGGAGAGTTTACGTCTCTCACAAGCAAAGAAGATATCGCAGTTGTCGAACCTTTGTGTCGCCTCAATTGCAAGCTAGCTAAAACAATTGGATTACGAAAGCAACAGGGAAGCAAGGCGAGATCACATTACAGTCATGGTAAGAGATAGTTGGGAAGAAGACGACTGAATTGTTGTGCTGCGTATGCCCTCACGATACAATGCTATTAGGGCTAATTGAAAAAGCAATGACGAAAATGCAAGAGCTAAATGGGAAGGCAAGGAAGAGCAGGATAGCATGTGAGTCAGGGGCGTGGAGTTGCTTCGACGTAGACAGGAAAGGAGCATACCAGCGGCTAGTTTGTGAGTTTGTAGGCTTTAGTGGGCTAATTTACACTTAAGGCACCAAGTAACATGCAAAGTTTCAACTTTTTAGGCTTTGAAAATGTCAGGGCAATTTTGTGTGAGGACAGGAAGAAATTTCTGTGTGATCTAGACTTTATCCTTGTGATTAAGGATGTCATGAGACAGATATATTGCGGGAGGTAAAGGATTGACACTTCTGTGTGATATATACTTTATCATTGTGATTAAGGATATCAGAAGACAGATATAGTACGGGAGGTCAAGGATTGAAACTTTTGGGGAAGATGAATCCATAAGTCCAAAAGGTCTTAGCCGGGCTCCTCATACAGAGAGTTAGCTTCTCGGCAAGGGCCACTACCTCAACACGTGCACAAGCACAAGTGAATTTAGATCTCCCTCATGTGAATTTGAAACTCAATGGACCGATCACATATTTAAGTTGGTCGCGTCGGATTGAGGCTACTCTAATATGGAAGAGATTAGAGGGATACCTGATAGGGGGGTGGATCGGGGGTGGAGGAGGGGGGTCAAGCCAAAAAGTACAGTGCTAAGGGGGATGAGTGAAGAACTACACACGCCTTGCTTTATATCTAGCTACTTAACTTGAAAGTTCCATCGATTGCCTCATCTGTTGATGGTATTTGAAAGGTATAAACATCTGGACAAAGCTGAAGAGGATCGATATAGTGCGGGAGGTAAAAGATTAAAACTTCTGTGTGATATAGACTTTATCATTATGATTAAGGATGTCAGGAGACGGATATAATACGGGAGGTCAAAGATTGGAACTTCTGGGGAAGATGGATCCATAAGTCCTAAAGATCTTAGTCGGGCTCATACAGAGAGCTAGCTTCTCGACCAGGGCAACTACCTCAACACGTGCACCGACACAGGTGAATTTATATCTCCCTCATGTGAATCTGAAACTCGATGGACTGACCACATATTTGAGTTGGTCGCGTCGGATCGAGGCTGCTCTAATATGGAAGAGATTAGAAGGATACCTGATAGGGGGGGTGGGTGGGGGGTGAGGAGGGGGGTCAAGCCAAAAAGTGACCGTCCTAAGGGGGATGAGTGAAGGACTATACACGTCTTGCTTTATATCTGGCTACTTAACTTGAAAGTTCCATCGATTGCCTCATCTGTTGATGGTATTTGAAAGGTGATAAACATCTGAGGAAAACTGAAGAGGACCTATGCTAGGACTAAGAGCCACATAAGAGCGTTTCAGTTTCAGTGTGACAGAGGTCGTAGTACAAAGTAATAGATCGATTCAAGAGTACTCCATTGAGCTGGAGTGACTGTGGCAAGATCTTGATCACTTCTAACATATGACGAGCTGTGATTATCCAGGGTGCAAGGAGGATATCTTTACACATATGAGGATATGTAGTTTTTTGCTCATCTGAACCTGACCTTTGATAGTGGAGATCAGTCCTTCTCGACAACGCAACAATCCCTTCACTGGAAGGGACCATCATTGTGATAATCAAAGAAAAGAATCTTACGAGGCTACACTCCGAAAGCAGAGTCGACTTCCAAGTACACGATCAGCTCGAGGCAGTCGAGACTGATCGTGTACTTGGAAGTCGACTCTGCTTTCGAAATGTACAGAGAGAGAATTGCAAATACTACAACAGATAGAACCATATATAAGTCGAGACTAATCATGCACAGAGAGAGAATTGCAAATGCTACAACTGTCACAACCCGACCCGGAGCTTAGAATTAACCAACGCGGGTACAGACGGACAGATAGTGTGAATTAAATTTTCTATAACTATCTACATTTTAACAAATAAAAGAGTCATTACAAATTAAAATTAAAGAAGTACAATTTAAAATTACCTTGTTGATCGTTGTCTGCGTCTTTTATAAACATTTTTTCCTTTTATCATTTATTTTTTAATAATTTAATTAAACCTGAAAAAGTTAGTTAAAATAACTGTGAACTAAAGAAGCCAGTGAATACCCATACTTCTAAACTACATTAATACAAAGAAAAGTACAATATAGATATTAAGTTAAGCTTCTTTATAAATCAATATAAAAATTCGACATGTTATTCAAAGAGACTACATTATTATCATATCGATATTATTTTATATTAATACAACCGTAACAGAAGACACCATCTTAAAATTTATACAACCTAAGGTATATCAATATTATTATCCTTTTTTAATATTACATACATGAGTACATTAGTGTTCCCCTACTAGTACCATCAAGGGGTGCTCCATCATAACAATCATACACATACAAACAATCAACAATAACATATGTATTCATAACATTCAGTTCAATATACTACATAAAACATACAACAAATGTATGAGCAAACAGCCACAACAACCATAATAAACCATAATAATATGACCAATAAAAAAAAGAATCTCTCATTCGGAATAAACCACACACAAATTTCATCAACAGCAAACATATTTGAGAATAAGCAATTTATCAATATAATTTAAAAGTACACGTACTTACCTTGATGTCGATTAAATTTTTAATTGGTTTGTCTTGACGTTGATTCCGCTAATGAAAACCAAACATAAACATCAAAATTTAATTATAATATTATTTTAAATAGTTATTACTTTCGTTATTCATGTATTAAATTTCATATTTCTATATATAAACCCACAAAATTTTCTACTATTAATTATATATCTATATATATATAATTAAAATTGAAGAAATAGTCAACTTTCTCCTTCGATTGAATTCTATCACGCGAAAAAAAAAATTTTGCACGCAAGAGCTCTGGCTCGGCTTAGCACCCACATGCTTCCTTCGCATGCTAATTTCTCTCCATTACACTCGAGTCCTCAAATGGACTGTTGATGCGCCGTCTTCCTCCCTTCTCCATTGACTCAGTTAATCAAGATCGAACGAATACAGCGCACGAGAATCCTCTCCCGTGCGAGCTTTCTACACCCCCTTCTCTTTGCCCCAACTGCACTCACCATAACCATGAGATCACGACAGTTCTCTGCTTCCCCCATTGACTCTCAAGTAAGTCATTTGTGACTCTTTATGGGCGAATTTCACTTCTTTGGCTTCCCGACACTTCTTGTTTATTCTCCTCCATTCATTTTCTTGACCCTCCTTTTCTCTTTCTCGATTCTTCATTTCCTCTTCCAAATGCTAAACTCATTGATTCTTCTCCGCTCTCTTTGTTTCCTCTCCCCAGATAACTGAAACGAACTGTTACAATATTCCCCACTTATAAAATTTCGTTCTCGAAATTTATAAATAAACTTCAAGCAAGTCTGACATAAGTTATCCATAAAATTAGGGTTATTTATTAAGATGAAAAATAATCATATAAAATTAACGACTTGATACAAGATGACACAACTCTACTTCAAAACACATAGATATTGAACACAAAAACATGTTAGGAAAAAAACCAAACTAATCAGGTCTCATCACCACAGGCAGCAGTAGGTTCTTCAAGTTCACTATGAGTAAGGGAATATACCTAAGATCGAACTAGTTGTCTTAGTTGACCTTGGGTAGGAGCCGAAGATATTGCCTCTATCTTTTTCTGCTCAATATTTTGTGAAGTTCCACCAAATTTCTTATCTTTAGCATTTTTCTGGCAAAGAGATAGGCAATATCATGCTATTTGACCAGACTGATGGCACTAATAACAAGTGTAAAAGCCCATCAGACATTATCCTTCATGTTATCTTTCACATTTGGCACAAATTGCTCCATTACCCTGAATAGTACCTCTGCTAGCCCCACCCAAATTATTCGTGGATTTCTCATTATATCCTTCTAAGTGAGCTCTGTGTTCTGCTGCAGTCTTCCTTTTGTGCTTCTCTTTACGCTTCTGAGTAAACTGATAGTCGATCTTCACTCTTCTAGCTCGTTTACTAATATCAAATATTCATCGATTCCTACGAGTATCAATGGTTGTCTAATCAAATTTTTTAGTCCCGAAAATAATCTGTAGCACTTTTCTTCTGCAGTAGCGACCAACTATGACGGATACCTCGATAGTGAAGTAAATTTTGCATTGTACTACATGATCGTCTTCTCTTCTTGCCTCAACTTTATGAACTTGTCTTACATCTGTTGTCGAGCGGAGAGAGTACGAACCACTCTCTAACAAGGCACACAAACTCCTCAAAATTAATCATCATATTGGGTATGTCCCCTACAATGTCCCAATGCTACCCACGCCACCAACTTTCGGCTTCTCCGTCCAGCACAAATGTCACTAACGGTACTCTTCTTTCATCCAAATAAGTCATGTTATCTAGTATTTTCTCTATCCTCATTAGCAATTCTCCATTCGGCTTCTCCGTCCAGCACAAACGTCACTAACGGTACTCTTCTTTCATCCAGACAAGCCATGTTATCTAGTATTTTCTCCATCCTCATTAGCAATTCTCCACTTCAAGGTGAATTCAGATCTTGAAATATCTTGAAGTATTTATCCAAACACAATCTGTGGTACTTTTCTTCTGCAGTAGCGACAAACGTCACTAACAATCTGGACTCCTTAATCAGCTAAGCCAATGTCGTCATCATTTGGGTGAAGACATTCGTCTCCACATTTATAGTAGGTTGTACTTCATTGTTTTCTATCAGATTCTCTTCTTCTATGATTTTGGGTGTATTACTCTGCATGAATGTAAAATAATTATTCCTGTAAGTTAACTTCAATTATTATAATTTTCTTACAATTCTCTAATTGGCTTTTTATAAATATCCAATTAATCTTAAATCTTGGTTTTGATACCACTTTGGTCACGATCCGGCCCGGAGCTTAGAATTAACCAGTGTGGGTAAAGATGGTCGGACGGTGTGAATTAAATTTTCTAAAATTGTCGACATTTTACAAATGAAAGAGTCACTACAAATTTAAATTAAAGCAGTACACTTTAAAATTACCTCGTTGATTATTGTTCGCGTCTTTTATAAATGTTTTTTCATTCTATCGCTCATTTTTTAATAATTTAATTAAACCTAAAAAGTTAGTTAAAACAACTATGAGCTAAGCGAGTAGTGAATACTCATACTTCTAAACTATATCAATATAAGGAAAAGAAAGAACAGTATGAATCTCAGTTAAGCTTCCTCATAAATCAATATAAACATGTGACATACTATTCAAATGGGTGGTTTATATCATTTCATATCTATACAACCGTCACATGATACGTAATCTAAAAATTTATACCACTTAAGATACATCAATATCAATATTCTTTTTCTATATATGTACACAGGTACATTAGCGTTCCCCCATTAGCACCATCAAGGGGTGTTCAATCATAATCAATCATACACATACAAACAGTCAATAATAACATACATATTCATAACATTCAGTTCAATATACTATATAAAATATACACCAAATACATAAGCAGCTACAAAATCCATAATGATATGACCAATAAAGAAAATATCTCATTCAGAACAATGCACACACAAATTTCATGAATTGCAAACATATTTGAGAATAAGTAATTTATCACTATAGTTTAAAAATACACGTGCTTACCTCGATGCTTATAAAATTGCTAATTGGTTTGCCTCGAAGTTGATTCCCCAAACGGAAACCTAATAAACATGATATTAATAATATCAAATTTAAATTACATTATTATTTTAGTTAGTTATTATTTTACATTATTCATTAATAAAACTTTATATTTTACTTTATGTAAAACCGCTAAATTTTCTATTATATATATATGTGTGTGTGTGTGTGTGTGTGTGTGTGTGTGTGTGTGTGATTTTATAATTAAAATTGAATAAATACTCTACCATCTTCGGCCAAACCCTAACACGCGAAAAAAAAAATTTTGCACGCGAGAGCTCTGGCTCGGCTTAGCACTCGCATGGCTTCTTCCTTCGCACGGTAAATTCTCTTCATTGCACTCGACTTCTCACATGGACTACCATTGCGCCTTCTTCCTCCCTTTCTTCTCCATTGACTCGATCGATCGAGATCGAGCGAATAAGCTGCACGAGGATCCTCCTCCGTGCGAGCTTTCTACACCCCCTTCTCTTCGCCATAGCAGCATTCACCGCTGCCACAAGATCACAAAAGTTCTCTGCTTCCCTCGTCGACTCTCTGGCAAGTCGTTTGCGACTCTTTATATGTGATTTTCACCTTTTTGGTTCACCGACATTTCAAGTTTCTTATTCTCTCATCATTCATTATCTTGAACCCCTCCTTTCCTCTTCGATTCTTCATTTCCTCTTCCAACTTCTCAACACTTCCCTTCTGTTCCTCTCCCTTCTGTTCCTCTCCCCATATAACTGAAATGAGTTGTTACAACAACTGTGGTGAAGTAGGCCATCTGAGTAATGTTTATCCCAGGCCACCGACGGAGAAAGAGGTAAATAGACGTGGACAATTTGGAGGTTGTGGCCGTGATGGGGTGGTTAAAGAGGTGGAAAAGGGTCTATCAAAAAAATCTGATGGTGGTAGAGGATGAGAGAAACATATGTGATTTTTATCGAAGAGGATTATGAATTTCTGGAGAGGTTGAAGAGGAACAAAAAGCAGCAGGTAATAGAGCTGAGGACACATCCAACCCATCGTCATCAAGGGATAACATTACTACTTATACTCACTCTGACAAAGATGCTCGTAATACCCATGCTCTTGCCACTATTTTTTCAACATTACCAGAATAGATAGTAGATTCTGGTGAATCTCGACATGTGACAATACTGCTAAAAAGTTCTCCTATACTCACCTATCAATTCCGAAGAGCATCCAAACTAATGATGGTACAACATAGTCTGTAGTTGCTAAGGGCATATTGAGATATGACAATTCTATGATTTTGACCAATGTTTTGCATGATCGTTTTCTAGCAAACATTTTATCTATTAGTGTCATTATTCTCCAACTAAAATGTGTTTTTTCGTTTGATATTCCTAAGGTGATCTTCAAAGAGAAAGAGACGGGCCGAACACTTAGGACTGGAATATGACATAATGGACTCTGATACTTGAACTAGGAGGAGATGGACTCAACTTTGATATCCATGATAGAGAATGCTAAAGTACGAGAATTTAAGGGGAGTGTTGAGGATGTGTTGCTGCTACATCACAAATGCATGTGACAATTATTTTAATTTCTTGAGTTTATGCATCGTTCTTTATAGAAACAACAAATAAATAAAAAATTATTTGTGATGATTATGAGTTTGGCAAGCTTACTAAGCGCTCTTATATCAATTCTGGGAATAAAAGTTCTGGTGTTTTTCACTTAACACATTTTAGTATTTGAAGATCTTCTAAAACTTCTATGAATGTTTATTGTTATTTTGTGATATTTATTTATTGTTTTTTTCATGTTATTGTATTATATATGATGAAAAATAAGAGTAATATGTTTGTTTGTTTTAAAGACTTCCACAAAATAATAAAGACTCTTGTGGTGCGGTAATGAATATATTGAAATCTGATAATTGGACAGAGTAAACCAACAAATTATTCGGGAAATACTTGTAAGCTCAATGGATACAACATCAAATCAGACGTCTATACACACATACATAAAAACAGAGTAGCATAAACAAAGAATAGAAACTTTCTAGAGGTGGACTGAAGCATGATTATCACAATGAATGTCCCAAAATATTTATGGTGGTAAGCAATTTCGACAGCTGCTCCATTGATCTAATAGTGAGATCCTTACATTAAAGATGTTTAGTTGTGCATATTTTGTAAAGAACGACATACCATCATTAGAGAAATTGGATTCCAGAACTGTGAAATGTGTGTTTATAGATTATTTTGCTACCCAAAAGAAGTATGTTTATTGGAGCCCGGTAAAGAAGAGATTGTTTATGAGTATGGATGTGTCATTTAGAGAATTTGACAGTACTACACACAATAGGTGCCTCACCCTTCAGTGACTCGTCAGATACTGAAGATATGACGCAAGAAGGGATGAGTGGTAAAGGTGACAGAGTGATACAAGTGGGAGCAATATCTTCTCCTATGATGTGAGATGAATCAGTTGAGAAACTAGGAAACGAGAATAAACCCAAAGATGGTTGGATTCAGGCTGAAGATGAGCTAAGGGTGGATATAAGGAGAATGAAGCAAAATGAGAAAACGGTGCCTAAAGTGCCACTTGTGTCAACTAATCCCTTGTCCCAGTTTTCGTTGACTTTTGAGATGCCTACACCCTCTACCTCCGACTCAGAACTCCCAGGTAATATGATTCCTCCTCTTAATCCCACAACTTTAAGGAGAACCTCTCATAGTAATGTGGGACATCTACCTGATCGTTTTGGGTAGAAACATAACATTGTTAACTTTGTTTCATATTCTAACATATCACCTTTATATAGAGCATTCATTGCAACTTTGGATATTGTATCTATACCCAAGCGTTAAAGGATTGTAATGTACGATCCCAAGTGAAAAGTGGGTACGCTTGAAAAGCTTAGGACTCTCGATAAAAATTGAATATGAGAGATAGTGCTACTACCAATGAGAAAAAAGGCAGATATTGGGTGCAAGTGAATCTTCAAAGTAAAGCAAACTCCATAAGGGGAGGTAGAGCGGTATAAAACACGACTAATGGTGAAAGAGTACAGTCAGGCATATGACATTGACTATGACGAAAAATTTGCATCAGTAGCAAAGATGAGCAGAGTGAGAACATAGTTTCTTTGACAATGAATGATGAGTGGAGGTTATACCAACTTGATGTGAAGAATGCATTTATTCATTGTGAGTTACCGGATGAGAAACATATGGAAATACCACTAGGATTTTGTATAGTTCAAACTGTGGGCAAGGTGTATGGGCTCAGTACCATTGTATGACTTGATGCAGCCTCGTTGAGCCTGATTTAACGAGTTTTGAAAGACTATGGTGGGTATGGGATATCAACAGATCACTGTAGACTATACAATATTTTTTAGACAACATGAAGATCACACCATTATACTTGTTATGTATGTTGATGATATAATTATCACCGGTGATGATGAGGTAGAGATTGTTCAAGTAGATGAAATATTAGGCAATGAACTTTACGTGAAGGACATGAATAGTTCAAATACTTTTTTGGGATTGAAGTGACTCATAGAACTAAAGGTCGCTCTTGTTCCAAAGAAAGTATATACTAGATCTCCTCGCGGAAACATACATGCTAGGTTGCAAACCTACAACATCTCTAAATGGCAAAAAATCCAAGTTAAGTGAAGAGGCAGGGAACTAATTGATTGTGAGAGGTATCAGAGATATGTGGGTCATCAGATATATTTGTGTCACACTCAACTCGCTATTTCTTTTGTAGTTAGTGCGGTAAGCCGCTACATATATGATCTAAGGAAGGGTCATATGGACTAAGTGTATCAGACTTTGAAATACCTAAAGAGTGCACTAGGGAAAAGGTTAATTTTTAGGAAGAATGGGCATGTAGTCATTGAGGGCTATTGTGACTCTGACAGGAAACCCACATCAGAATACTGCATATTTTTAGGGAGCTACTTGATCTCTTGGAAATGGAAAAGAAAGAAACAGTCCGTTGTAGCCAGGTCAACAGCATAGGCAAAGTACAAGGTCATGACATTCAGAGTTGTCGAGATGATGTGACTTAGAGCCTTGTTGGTAGAGCTCAAGGTCAACCAAGGAGCTTAAATGAAGTTGTGGTGCAACAATAAGTCGGCAATCAGTATTGTCAACAACCCGGTGCAACATGATAGAACCAAACATGTGGACATTGATTGGTTCTTTATTAACAAAAAGTTGAATAACGAACTATTGGAGCTAAGTTAAGTAGCTACTAGAGAGCAGGTAGCTGACCAAAGAACTTAGCTCATTATATCTGTCTAGGTTATGTGACAAGATGGGCTTAAAATTAGTTTTTGTCCATCTTGAGGAGTGTTAAGATTTATATATAATTTATGTTCCTGTTTGTAGAAAGAGGAAGTTTAGAGATTTATTTGTAAAAATGTTATAAGGCTCTATATAAGCCCGGTTCATTTAATGAAAAGATCCAGTTCATTTAATGAAATGACGGGGATTTTCTCTTCAAAGCAAATTTATTCCTTTACTCAATATGATGTATATTCATTTTTAGTTTGCTATTCACAAGAAAATTACCTGCAAACAAGCCAAAGTTTCTCCAAAAAACAATGTATTCCCATTGGAAAGTAAGCATATTCTGTCAAATAGTCCAAAAACTTCAGTGCTGCTATGGTACATTGTAAAAATGAGAGTACAGCCAGTGCTGGCAAGTTTTTTCAGTGTGACCATCAAGAGTAGAGCAGATACACTATTAAGGAGAAAAAACAAAATTAATTAATAGTAAAAGACAGTTAAATTCATTGAAAAACAAATAAAGAATGATTAAATTAAAAAAAATTGAATTAGAAAGTAACCTGTCCAGATGATGAAGTGGTTCATCAATAAATAAAGCATATGGTCTTGTTACAAGCTCCCTAGCAATACTGACACGCCTCCTCTCACCATGTGGAAGACGCTTCATAAAAAACTGACCACCACCAATGAGTTTGTCTGCATAATCTCCAAGAGACATTGCCGAAATTGCGTCCTCTACCAGAGCCTTTCTATGAGATGAAGAACCAGGGAGTTGTAAAAGTGCGGAATAATATAAAAATTCGCTGACAGTGAGAGATTCTATCAGCACATCTTTCCGATCAACATAGCCCTGAGAAAAAGTAGTTAGCTCGCTACAATAATTAACTTCAGATTTAGCTTTTGAAAATTTTGCAATTTTGTTTATGAAAATTGGCCATTTTGATCAGTGAACCACGCATGCACTACTTCTGCGGTGAAGCTTACAACTGAAAGAGCATAGAAATTAAATAAATATCTGAGAAAAATCAACATGAAAAAAAAGTTTGATATGGTATATGTTACCATAAGAAAAACAAAACATTTTGAAGTGAAAACTTCATAAAACATGTAAATAGAACTTAAGGCGTGATACAGCCAAGAAATCAGCTATTAAGCAAATTGTGGGAGAGCGACATATAAAGATAGTGGCTATAAATGCAACAGCATTATGGTGTAACTAGATTTAATTCTACACCAACAAGGACAAGTGATGCTCATATTTGATTTATCAAACTGGCAGTCAAAAAAGTACCTTAAAAAACATAATATTGGCAAAAGCTAATCAGATAGACAAACTCACATAAGAACCATAAGGCATTGGAGATTTAACCCCATTCACAAAAACTTCACCATACAGCCTTGCTGGAACACGTAATTTACCTGCAAAGCCACAATGACATAACAGAATTCAGTATTCCACACACAAATAGAAAGGCCGAAACATGAAACATGGCTCCTTCATAAGAATCTTTAAAAGAAGCTGTATTCTTAACTAATTGCATGCATAGCTACAGCTAGATTAATTCTTTGCATTATACTTAACTTGAGTATATGTCAGACAGACAAAGCATAGATATGTTTCCCTTTTTTCAAAGACAGAATAAAATTACATTTTTCATCCCTTTACTTAGATAGGTATGGAGTATATCAAATCTTGCGTTCAAGGCATTTGTCCATGATATTTTTGCAATTCAGCCAGAGCAAGAAGGTTAAAATCCATAACAAAGCTTTGAAAATCTTAGATGAGAGCACAAAATATTGAATTGTGTCCTTTGCAAAGTTAAACGCTTCGTGGATATGAATGCACTGCTCAATTAAAAATTACATAAACTAAAACAGATAGCATTTTCTATTTATTAAACTAAAATAAAACTTCTTCATTCATATAAAAATAAATAAAACCTGCAATCGCCCTTAGAAGCGTTGACTTCCCCGATCGAGCAGGTCCCATAATAACTGTAAGTGTCCCTGGAAGAGCATAGCCATTTGAACTCTTGATCACCTTATCAGAATACTTCCTCTTTTCTTTTATAGTTACACAAAGGTCCTTCCAAACAATTGAAGCCCCGGCAACCCTTCTTTCAACAACTGATGAAGAGGGTGCTGATGGAGATGGAAATGACCCACTATTGACCTTAGAAAGCGATGGAGAGGCTGTAGTAGTTGCAACATGGATAGAATCTTCCCCCTCGATGTGAGGATCAATCTCCACATCGTCCCACTCTGGCGAGTCCTCGAATGAAATTGGCTTTCGTAGAGCACCAGGTTTCCTCAAATAGAAAAAGGCACCTGATGGCCCTTTGTTTATAGGACTGCTTGCTGAAGATGAGGAAGATCTATAGTTATCTGAGTAAGATGGTATTTCTTCCATACTATTACTTAACTCTCTCTAAAACCAATTAACGATGCCATAAATTGCCATGACCAAAGACTTGTGTATAAACTACATCTTCTGCATGTAAGATGTTTCTTTTTTTGCTAACACGGCTCTATTGTAATTGAGAAATTCCAATATATGATAACCCTTCAGGGCCATTTCTGCATCAACAAACCTTGGCTAGTGAAAACAGACCCATCCTGCACTAATAAAATAAAATTTAATAAAGGCAAAACTATCCTTATTCTACAAAAGAGGATAACACCATAATACAAAATTAGAACATTGATTATGCATTTACTCAAGGTTTTTGATCTGAGTTATTGCATGAAATGGGGAGAAACTTAAATTATTACCTTACAAGAAGAATCAACCCCCAAATAAACATCCAGCAAAAAACAAGAGTGAAACAATAATTATTATTATTTTTTTAACTGAAAGAACAATCGTTGACACCACACCAATCTCATCATCACCAACAATACCATTACCCAAAAATAAACTTAATATTCAAATCGCAAGAAGATGTTTAGCATTGTTAAGAGAATAACTTTCAAAAAAAAGTAAGGGTTAGCAAAAATCAAACACACATGACTCAATAGTAATAAGCCACTTTCCAAAATAGCAAAACGAAGAACTCTTCCATTAAAAGCCCATTTCAGCAAGACATCTAAATCACAAAGCATGTTCAAAACATTCAGTCCAAAAGGTTCAAAGTCTCTAAACCTAAGAACCCAAACATCAGTCTGATAACCAAAAAATTATATAGATAATGGAAAAAAGCACAAAACAAAGCTTCAGTGACGCAGAAAACAGAATCTCCGTCTAAAACAAGTCATAAACAATCACAAAGTAGGAAAAAACAAACCACTAACCTCTCTCAGAATCCGAAGTCGTCTCGAAATGGCTAAGAAAAAGGAAGTCCTATGGCACCAAGAATGACTACAAATAACAAAGCGGCGAATGTGAAACCGCAGGGCAGAACGACAGGCACGCTTCCTCCAATGCAGTGGACGCAGTGCAAAACCTCCAATGCAAAGAAGGGAGAGTGACAGAGAGAGACGGAGACATCAACTATGCTAATTTCGAGATCTTCCCGGTGTCTCGATTCGAACTTTTGTTGTTCTCAGAGTTACTGTTTAACTAAAGAGTTCATGGACAGGAGAAGAGGTCATTATGGCCTATCACAGAAGTTGAACTATGTCGTTAGCTATGGTGTTGTTTAGTTTAAATTGGTAGGAAGGAGTATTTCAACTCGCTCTTGTGAATTGTCTCTGAAACGAGCAACACACGGATATTCTCCACAAGTAACTTGTCTTTAGTCTTGAAAGAAAAAAAAAAGTATTTATGTGTATATATAAATTTTTTTTTTTATTTGTTTAGTTATTTACATTTCTACTAAATATGATCAAAACTTATTGAGTCATGAGCTTAAGCTCAAATTCAAGTTCGTATATTAAACGAGCTAGTTTGAATGCCGGCTCTACATTTAGTAAAAATTTAAGAGATTAAATTGATAAAAAGTTTGTACTTTAAAAAGTAAAAAACAATAAAATAAAAACATTCGGCGTTGTCTTTTATTGAAAGTGATATGGTAGATTCTTTATCTATTCCATAAATAANATATATATATATATATATTTTTTTTTTTTTTTATTCATTTATTTATTTAGTTATTTACATTTCTACTAAATATGATCAAAGCTTATGGGGGTCATGAGCTTAAGCTCAAATTCAAGCTCTTATATTAAACGAGCTAGTTTGAACGCGGGCTTTATATTTAGTAAAAATTTAAGAGATAAAATTAATAAAAAGTTTATGCTTTAAAAAGTAAAAATAATAAAATAAAACATTCGGCGCGGTCTTTTATTGAAAGTGATATGGTAGATTCTTCATCTATTCCATAAATAAAACTCTTTATACTTTTTTTTTCTTTTAGTTTTTTTTTTTTTTTTTTTTTTTGAGGAAGTGGTTCTTTCACCTAAGTCATTATTTACTTAGCTTGAACATAAATGCTTATTCCATCGAGCACTAGCTATGGCGGTCTCCAACGACGATTCAGGTAGCTTTCTTATCAAACTCTCAAGTTGAACTCTCGAGCTTCGTGATAGAAGTACGAGTCGAGTTCGAGCTTATAATACAGGCTTGACACGAGCTTGAGTTTNAGCACTAGCTATGGCGGTCTCCAACGACGATTCAGGTAGCTTTCTTATCAAACTCTCAAGTTGAACTCTCGATCTTTGTGATAAAATTACGAGTCGAGTTCGAGCTTATAATATAGGCTTGACACGAGCTTGAGTTTGTGTTGTACTTTTATCAGGCGAGCCGAGCTGGAGTTCATTGTGACTCGAGCTCAACATGGCTCGTTTGCACCCCTGCTAGCACTGAAACACTTTTAATTTGGCATCTTATGCCTCAAATTTTAATAGAAAGTTTGCATCAGTAATGCATAATTCTTATGTATATACATATCTCACATTAATTTGTATATTTACATACATAATACTTTGATGCTTTAAACCCATGCATGAAAGGTATATTCCACTTTTAAAAAGTGATAATGGTGTTTGTGTAAATATGAAAGTTTGGCTGTGAAATGAGTAAATACATAAAAATTTTGTGCTATGGAAGAAGATGCCCCCACTTTAATATTATGGATGTTGCATGTGAAACTCACCAGATACTTTAACAGCAGCCTCCATTAACCCCTCAATCATGTATTAGAAGGCCTCCTATTTCAATCTGAGAGGCACTCATATCTCCCTCATCAAACCCCCTAGTTTTGCATTCTCAAGCTTCATCCCTTTTCTCAAGATTTGTCTCTCTCCCTAAGTTTAGAACTTGTAATCTCCGTTCCTGCTCTGTCGAAAGCTACAAGATATGTCTCCTTCATCCATAGTCCCTCACCCTAACATAGTGAGTCAATCACACACCTTTTATAGGTTTCACAGTTTTTAAATAACAATATTTTCAGTGTTATGTATGTAATTACTTTATTTTAAATACAGTGATATATGGTTTCAAAAAAAATGTGTGATTGAAGAGGCGTGAATTAGGCAAAACTGTAAAATGTTTGATGATCTATAATTCCTTGGGATTCATATTCAAGGGATTTTAAATTTTGAAACTCTAAATTCATTATTCTTTGAACTTAAGTTTTGACTAAAAACAACCAATTGATCCTTTTATGGGAATTCTGTGAAGGAATTTTTTATACGTTTCTGTTGGAGAGTGGGAGAAGCAAATGTTGCTCTTATATTTCTCAAATTTGAGGGTTTTTTGGCGGGAAACTATTATTTCTTTTATATCAATAGAAACTTTATAGGTAAATAGCTACAACTTTGTAAATTTTTTTATCATTAGATGTTGAAGTCTGAGAAAAGTTTACACATTTCTTGAAAGACTTAGGCATTGATTTAATTGTAAGGAATTACAAGAAATAAAATGAATAAAATAATGATTATAAGAATGAAAGGGAATTGAATAGAAACTCCTTTTTATATAGTAGTTTAGAAGGCGTTTGAGAACCACATTAGGCAACTATTGATGCGGTTAAAATTTTTGAAGTTTGTGAAGTGGTTGTTTATGTAGAGATATGTTAATTATTTGAAAAAAGGCTATGATGACATGCATAAGAAAATTTGGCAAGATCATTTTTTATGGTTTGCATTCAGGCAACTGATGTCCACACCTTGATATTTTCTTCTATGGTTTTTTATTACTTGTTTCTTAATATGTACAATAAAGTGTAGAAAATGCACCTACTGGATGGATACAAAAAATTAATGTTTATTAGTTAGGAAGTGATACACTTAAAATATAGTCTTTTTGTACACATTTTTATACCTATTTTTGAGATATTGCACTTTAATGAAAGGTATTTGTGTGTTTTTCTTTTCGGTACAATCAAATGGATGAAAAATAGTAAAAGGAGTGAAAAATAATCAAATTGGAGAAAAAATGGAAAGGGTGTAAAAATGAACTAAGGCACCTAAGTGCCCAGGACTGGACACGAAAATTCATTGAATTTGCAAAAATGAATAAGTTGCAAAAATAAAAGGAGTGAAAAATAATCAAATTACGCATCAGTTAAACAGAGAGAACCGGGCCTAAGCGTCAGGTACCCCGCGCTTAAGTCTCATAAATAATTATTTGATGATTCATTGAATTTGGACACATTTTTGAAGAGGTGTTTGAGGCAATCCTTGATAAAAACGAGGGAAATTGTTCATAGACATGAAAATTCATTCAATTGGCTTTTGAAATGACGCAACTTCTAGAAGATTCATTGAATGGAGACACATTTTGAAGAGACACCAAGACAGCCCTTGGATTTTTAATAAAGAAGACTTGGATCATCAAAGGAAGAGGTCATCCACAACCAACCACCAATCATCCATCCATTCTAAGTAACTGTCGCTGTCGCGGTAACCCATCGCCGCCGCCAACCACCTTTTCTTTTTATTTTGAGTTTTAGTTCGTGTTGTGAGTGAAGGAAAAGAATTCAAAGGAACTTCAAGACATTTGATGGAGAGGATTTGAGATAAACGTTTATCTTTGTAACTACATTTGGCTTTAATTTAGACTTCTTATTTCTATGCATGATTTATACTTTTAAACCCTTGTGTGGTTGTGTTTTCTACATGAATTCTGAGTAGTTTTATCTATCTTTTTCCTGAAAATGATAAGAGATTAAGAATTCAAAGGAAGTTGTGTGAAGTATTAGATTTTTATGTTGGAAGAAGTTATGATGATTTTAAACCTTGTACTCCATTTACTTCTTGATTTGGTCAATTAAGATGTTACTACCTTTGTGAGAACATGTAAGATCTGAGATGGTAGTGTCTCAGTCAAAAAATGGTAAGAGTCACATTTAATTTAATGGATGAGAATGTAGTTCATGGGGTTGAGTGCAAATAAATAGAAAAATAAATGTTAAAGGGTGTGGAATTAGAGAACTTTAGAGTGATAGCTAAAGCCCCCAATTTGATTTATAGTTTTAGGTTCTAATACAAGATGTTAGTCCCAGGTGAAGGGAGAAGGGGAACTCTAGAGTGAGAGCTAGTATCTTCCCCACATAATTGGTCTTCGGGACTATTCAAACTATAGATTAGTCAATGTTCTTTATAGCATATCTAATAAGGGTAAAGAATATGATTGTTCATATTTGGCACAACAAAATTGGAATACTTTCACAATAGAATTTCTATACTTGTTACTGATTCATGACAAGGAAAAAGATATTTTACTTCTATTGTCTTCATCTTGCAAGTATTCAGTTAAGTTAAGTAGTTGCTTACTTATTTTCAATTATAAAAAATTTACAAAAAGAATCGAATTTTCATTCTTATTTTAGCAACTAGAGTCTAAGTAAGAATACTTTGCAAAGTAAAATTTTGTTATCTAGTTTTCTTTGTTTTGTTGATACACCTAAAATATATACATTTTTAGACCCATATTTTATACTCATTTTTTGTGAAATTGCACTTTAAAGGAAGATTTTTTTTTATGTTTTATTGCAGGTTGTTGATTTTTAGGACTTGGACCAAAAAAGAAGCAAAAATTATGAAATTGGAGTCAAAATAGAGTTTTTGAAGAATTGTTCAGCGCCGACGGTGCCATTTGACAGAGAGCACTGTTTAAACTAAATGGCCACTAGAGCCGACTACCCCAAAATGACGCCAACGGCTCCAGTGTCGGTGCAGACCCTATTTTTAGAAGATTCGACAAATTTAGATGCTTTTTGAAGAGTTTTTAGATGCACCTATTGGAAAACCGACCCTATGCTCTATTTAGAGCCAAACTTGATCATAAAAGAACTCTCCTTCACGCCATTTCACGCCTCTTCGCAACCTTCAACCACTTTCCACTTTTTTCCATGTCATTTCACACCATTAGTCATTTATTTCCTTTATAGTTTTGAGTTTTTGTAGTGATTTTAGGTGTGAATTCTTCTCTAAGAGTGTTGGAGAGGGAGAGAAGTGAGAGATTTCTTCTTCCTACATTTTCAAAGAGAGACTACAAGGGATTTGCTTTGAGAAAGAGTTTCAGATAAGTGTTGTTTGTTTATTTTTGTTGTATGAACTTTATTTTGTATATGAAATTTGTGTTTTGTTGTATCTTTCTCATGAAGTCTGAGTAGTTTCTTTTATCTTTCTCCCTACTCTGAGATATGGTGAAATGAAGAGATAATTTGGATGTGTCAATGTTAAAATATAAAATAAATTGTAATGGTTTTTCAACTCCGTTCTTAATTTACTTTTCGATCTGACTAATTAAATTGTTAAAAATGTTGTGAAACATATGATCCGGAAAATGGAGTATGAGTTTTACAACAGAGTGAGAATCATATTTAATTTCATGAAAGATTGCTTCGTTCATGGAATTAAGTGCAAATAATTAGTGAAATATATTTGTTGTGTATAGAATTGGAGATTTTAGGGTGACAAACAAAGATCGCCAATTCAATCTTAGTGTTTAAGAACTAAAACGAGACTTAGCCTTCAAGGGAAGGGAAGTGAGAGCTCTGAAGTGGGAGCCAGTATCCTCCTAGCCTAGCCATGGATTTAGGGACTAAACCTGAGATTAGCCAATGATTTTCTATAACACTAAATCAGGCCTAGCCACAGATTTAGGGACTAAACCTGGGATTAGCCAATGATTTTCTATAACACTGTATGAGGGTAGAGAATTAAAACTGGGTAGAGAATTAAAATTGCTTCTATTTGGCATAATACATATTTAAACCATTTATTTCATCTCATTTCACCAAAAACTAATTGTATTGGGAAAGATGTTTTTTCATATTAGAAAACTTCATCACATAAACATAGTTTAGTAGTTACTGTTTTAAACTTTGCATTTAAACCTTGCTGGTAGTTAATAATTTGGTTCTGATAGTATCTTAAACATTCAAAATTAGTGGCAGTAATTTCATTTTATTTCTGTGAATTTCCTAGTTAATTTATCACTTCAAATTTAAACCTTCCTCGTATGATCGATATTTGGGACTTAAATAGAAAGTTTTATATTACTTGTTAATGATACATATACTTACGTAGAATCCCAACATTAAGTGCTTAACGTTATTATTCATAAAATACACATCAGGTTTTTGGCATCGTTGTAAAGCGGAGTCAACTTTATAAATTTTACACAACTAGATTTTTCGGGATCATTTGTAAGTTGCATATTGTTAGTTATTCTTGTGGGTTCGATATTCAGAGCTTAATAAAAAAATTCCATATTACTTCATAATGATATGTATACTTGCATAGTATCCCATAATTAAATATTATTAATTTATTCTTATTTGCTTCAAATGAAAAATTTACATAGCTTTTGCTTGGGATCATGTTCTTGGCTTTGTTGCAAAGTAAGAATCATTATTAAATAAATTAAGCATATAATCACATTCATCGCATTTAACATATACAGAACATCGGGATCAAGTTTTTGGCACCATTATCGGAGATTATTATAAAAAAAATTAAAAGAAATTTTTGGAAAGCAAAATTTATACTTTTATAAAGTTTTACTTAAACTTTTAGATTTATTATAGGAATATTATAATGTTATTTTTACATAAAGTTCCTGTTTATGTGTTTTATACTTTTTTTATTTTGTGTTTTATAGTAATGTATGTGTAGTTTAGTTTTCACAGGACTTGTACTCTACGATTCTGAATTAGAAAAATCTATTGAAAAAATTAAAAATTACTGTTAAAAAATTTCAAGAAATGACAAATCAAAATAATCAAAACGCTGAAGAGTTTAGACCTTTAAGAGATTATGCAAACCATACGGTAGATGAACTTCATTGTTGGCTAATTCATTTGAACTTAAACCGGCTATTATCCAAATGATATCAAATAATCAATTTGAGGGAGCACCAACTGAAGATAAATATTTAAATTTTTTAGAATTGTGTGCTACATTTAAATATGATGGTGTATCAGATGATACTATAAGACTTACATTATTTCCTTTCTCACTGAGGATAAGGATAAGATATGGTTACATTTATTATCATTTGGATCTATCAGAACTTGGGGTCATTTAGCGCAGAAATTCCTTCCTAAAAATTTTCCACCATAAAAATTTGTGAAACTTAAAAATGATATTACATCTTTTTGACAGTTTGAAAGGGAATCTATTTATGAAGCATGAGAATGATTTAAAAAACTCTTAAGAAAATGTTCACACCATGCTATACCAGATTGGTTAATTCAATTCTTTTACAATGGATTAGCTGGATCTCTTAGATCTATTATTGAAGCCGCTGCTGGAGGTTCATTGATGTCAAAACTATTTCTTAATGCATATGCTTTAATTTAAGAGAATGGCTACAAATAATTTTCATTGGCCTTTTGAAAGTGTAAATCTTAAGAAAGTAGCCAATATTCATTAAACTGGTGCTTTTCCAATGTTAGCAAATCAAGTTGCTATAATTTCAAGGAAGTTAAACCAATTTAGAATGAATTTTTCTCAACCAATTGCAATGATTGAAGAAAATTCAGTAGGCCAAATGGTAGATTCTCAAGCATCATTAGAAACTTTGAATGTCATAAATAACAAGCAGAATAACCCATATTCAAACTGTTATAACCTAGGTTGGAAGAACCATCCCAACTTTAACTAGAATAATACTTCGGGTGGTAATAATCAGCAATGGGTGAACTTGGTATAGTAATTATAAACCTACTTATTCTCCAGGTTTTTACAGTAATCCACAATTTAAGGAGAAAAAGTTATCTATATAAGAAGTGGTGTTACAAATGGGAAATGAGTTACAAAGTCAATAAGTGACCAAAGGAAAATATGTTGAGATTTTCATACATATTTTACACTANTATATATATATATATATATATATATATATATATATATATATATATATATATATATATATATGTTTTATAATTAAGATTGAAGAAATAGTCAACTTTCTCCTTCGGTCGAACTCTATCACACGAAAAAAAAATTTTGCACGCAAGAGCTCTGGCTCGGCTTAACACCTGCATGGCTTCTTCCTTCGCATGCTAATTTCTCTCCATTACACTCGGCNTTTCTCCTTCGGTCGAACTCTATCACACGAAAAAAAAATTTTGCACGCAAGAGCTCTGGCTCGGCTTAACACTTGCATGGCTTCTTCCTTCGCATGCTAATTTCTCTCCATTATACTCGGCTCCTCACACGGACTGTTGATGCGCCTTCTTCCTCCCTTCTCCATTGACTCGGTCAATCAAGATCGAATGAATACGGCGCACGAGAATCCTCTCCCGTTCGAGCTTTCTACACCCCCTTCTCTTTGCCCTAACTGCACTCACCATAACCACGAGATCACGAAAGTTCTCTACTTCCCCCGTTGGCTCTCAAGTAAGTCATTTGTGACTCTTTATGGGTGATTTTCACTTCTTTGGCTTCCCGCACTTATTGTTTCTTCTCCTCCCTTCATTCATTTTCTTGACCCTCCTTTACTCTTTCTCGATTCTTCATTTCCTCTTCCAAATGCTCAACTCATTGATTCCTCTCCGCTCCCTTCGTTTCCACTGCCCAGATAACTGAAACGAACTATTACAATATTCCCCACTTATAAAATTTCGTACTCGAAATTCATTCATAAACTTCAAGCAAGTTTGACATAAGTTATCCATAAAATTAGAGTTATTTATTAAGATGAAAAATAATCATATAAAATTAAAGACTTGATACAAGATGACCCAACTCTACGTCAAAACACATAGATATTGAACACAAAAACATGTTTGGAAAAACACCAAACTAATCAGGCCTCATCACCAAAAGCAGCAATAGGTTCTTCAAGTTCACTATGAGTAAGGGAATATACCTGAGATCAAACTGGTTGTCTTAGTTGACCTTGGGTAGGAGCCGAGGATATTGACTCTATCTTTTTCTGCTCACCTACAATCTTTTGTGAAGAAGTTCCACCAAATTTCTTATCTTTAGCGTTTTATGGCAAAGAGATAGGCAATATCATGCTATTTGACCAGACTGATGGCACCAATAACAAGTGTAAGAGCCCATCATACATTCTCCTTCATGTTATCTTTCACATTTGGCACAAATTGCACTAGTACCCTAAATAGTACCTCTACTAGCCCCACCAAATTATTTGTGGATTTTTCATTAGATCCTTCTAAGTGAGCTCTGTGTTCTTCTGCAGTCTTCCTCTTGTGCTTCTCTTTACGCTTCTGAGTAAGCTGATAGTCGATATTCACTCTTCTAGCTCGTTTTACTAATATCGAATATTCATCGATTCCTACGAGTATCAATGGTTGTCTAATCAAATCTTTTAGTCCCGAAAAGAATTTGTAGTACATTTCTTCTGCAGTAGCAACCAACTATGACGCATACCTCGATAGTGAAGTAAATTTTGCGTTGTACTAAATGATCGTCTTCTCTTCTTGCCTCAACTTTATGAACTTGTCTTACATCTGTCGTCGAGCGGAGAGAGTACGAACCACTCCCTAACAAGGCACACAAACTCCTCCCAATTAATCATTATATTGAGTATGTCTCATAACATGTCCTAATGTTACCCACGCCACCAACTTTCGGCTTATCCGTCCAGCACAAATGTCACTAACGGTACTCTTCTTTCATCCAGACAATTCATGTTATCTAGTATTTTCTCTATCCTCATTAGCAATTCTCCATTCGGCTTCTCCGTCCAGCACAAACGTCACTAACGGTACTCTTCTTTCATCCAGACAAGCCATGTTATCGCGTATTTTCTCTATCCTCATTAGTAATTCTCCACTTCAAGGTGGATTCAAATCTTGAAATATCTTGAAGTATTTATCCACAGCAACTGTATCATTAGAATGCGATCTGGACTCTTGAATCAGCTAAGCCAATGCCGTCATCATTTGGGTGAAGACATTTGTCTCCACATTTATAGTAGGTTGTACTTCTTTGATTTCTATCGGATTCTCTTCTTCTATGATTTTGGGTGTATTACTTTGCCTAAATGTAAAATAAATATTTCTGTAAGTTAACTTCAATTATTAAAATTTTCTTACAATTATCTTATTGGCTTTGTATAAATATCCAATTAATCTTAAATGTTGGCTTTGATACCACTTTGGTCACGATCCGGCCCGGAGCTTGGAATTAAACAGTGTGGGTAAAAACGGTCCGACGGTGTGAATTAAATTTTCTAGAATTGTTGACATTTTACAAATGAAAGAGTCACTACAAATTTAAATTAAAGCAGTACACTTTAAAATTACCTCATTGATTATTGTTCGCATCTTATATAAATGTTTTCATTCTATCGCTCATTTTTTAATAATTTAATTAAACCTAAAAAGTTAGTTAAAACAACTATGAGCTAAGCGAGCAGTGAATACTCATACTTCTAAACTATATCAATATGAGGAAAAGAAAGAACAGTATGAATGTCAGTTAAGCTTTCTCATAAATCAATATAAATATATGACATGTTATTCAAAGGGGTGGTTTATATCATTTCATATCTATACAACCATCACATCAGACGCCATCTAAAAATTTGTTCCACTTAAGATACATCAATATCAATATTTTTTTTCTATATGCGTACACAGGTACATTAGTGTTCCCCCATTAGCATCATCAAAGGGTGTTTCATCATAATCAATCATGCACATACAAACAGTCAATAATAACATATGTATTCATAGNACAACATCTCTAATTGACCAAAAATCCAAGTTAAATGCAGAGGCAGGGGAACTGATTAATCGTGAGAGGTATCAAAGATTTGTGGGTCATCAGATCTATTTGTGCCACACTCAACTCGACATTTCTTTTATAGTGAGCGTGGTAAGCTGCTACATACATGATCTCAGGAAGGGTCATATGGACCAAGTGTATCAGACTCTGAAATACCTAAAGAGTGCACTAGGGAAGGGGTTAATTTTTAGGAAGAATAGGCATGTAGTCGTTGAGCGCTATTGTGACTCTGACAGGAAGCCCACATCAGAATACTGCATATTTCTAGGGAGCAACTTGATCTCTTGAAAATGGAAAAGCAAGAAACAGTCAGTTGTAGCCAGGTCAACATCAGAGGCAGAGTACAAGGTCCTGACATTCAGAGTTGTCGAGATGATGTGGCTTAGAGCCTTGTTGGTAGAGCTCAAGGTCAACCAAAGAGCTTAAATGAAGTTGTGGTGCAACAATAAGTCGGCAATCAGTATTGTCAACAACCCGGTGCAACATGATAGAGCCAAACATGTGGACATTGATTGGTTCTTTATCAACGAAAAGCTGAATAACGAACTCTTGGAGCTAAGTTATGTAGCCACTAGAGAGCAAGTAGCTGACTGTCTCACCAAAGAACTTAGCTCATTATATCTGTCCAGGTTATGTGACAAGATGGGCTTAAAATTAGTTTTTGTCCATCTTGATGAGGAGTGTTAAGATTTATATATAATTTATGGTCCTGTTTGTAGAAAGAGAAAGTGTAGAGATTTATTTATAAAAATGTTATAAGGCTCAATATAAGCCCAGTTCATTTAATGAAATGACCCAGTTCATTTAATGAAATGAAGGGGATTTTTTCTTCAAAGCAAATTTATTCCTTTACTCAATATGATGTATATCATTTTTAGTTTGCTATTCACAAGAGGATATCTTCAATAGCTAAGCATCAAGTTNCTTGAAGAGCTTAGGACTCTCGATAAAATTTGAATATGGGAGATAGTGCTACTACCAATGAGAAAAAAGGCAAATATTGGGTGCAAGTGAATCTTCAAAGTAAAGCAAACTCCATAAGGGGAGGTGGAGCGGTATAAAACACGACTGATGGCGAAAGAGTACAGTCAGGCATATGACGTTGACTATGACGAAACATTTGCATCAGTAGCAAAAATGAGCAGAGTGAGAACACTGGTTCCTTTGACAATGAATGATGGGTGGAGGTTATACCAACTTGATGTGAAGAATGCATTTATTCATGGTGAGTTACCGGATGAGATACATATGGAAATACCACCAGGATTTTGTACAGTTCAAACAGTGTGCAAGGTGTATGGGCTCAGTACCATTGTATGACTTGATGCAGTCTCATTGAGCCTAATTTAACAAGTTTTGAAAGACTATGGTGGGTATGGGATATCAACCGATCACTGTAGACTATACAATATTTTTTAGACAACATGAAGATCACACCATTATACTTGTTATGTATGTTGATGATATAATTATCACCGGTGATAGTGAGGTAGAAATTGTTCAAGTAGATGAAATATTAGGCAATGAACTTTACGTTAAGGACATGAACAATTCAAAANACACCATTATACTTGTTATGTATGTTGATGATATAATTATCACCGGTGATAGTGAGGTAGAAATTGTTCAAGCAGATGAAATATTAGGCAATGAACTTTACGTTAAGGACATGAACAGTTCAAATACTTTTTTGGGATTGAAGTGACTAATAGAACTAAGGGGCCGGTCCTGTTTCAAAGAAAGTATATACTAGATCTCCTCACGGAAACAGACATGCTAGGTTACAAACCTACAACATCTCTAATTGACCAAAAATCCAAGTTAAATGCAGAGGCAGGGGAACTGATTAATCGTGAGAGGTATCAAAGATTTGTGGGTCATCAGATCTATTTGTGTCACACTCAACTTGACATTTCTTTTGTAGTGAGCGTGGTAAGCTGCTACATACATGATCTAAGGAAGGGTCATATGGACCAAGTGTATCAGACTCTGAAATACCTAAAGAGTGCACTAGGGAAGGGGTTAATTTTTAGGAAGAATAGGCATGTAGTCGTTGAGGGCTATTGTGACTCTGACAGGAAGCCCACATCAGAATACTGCATATTTCTAGGGAGCAATTTGATCTCTTGGAAATGGAAAAACAAGAAACAGTCAGTTGTAGCCAGGTCAACATCAGAGGCAGAGTACAAGGTCCTAACATTCAGAGTTGTCGAGATGATGTGGCTTAGAGCCTTGTTGGTAGAGCTCAAGGTCAACCAAAGAGCTTAAATGAAGTTGTGGTGCAACAATAAGTCGACAATCAGTATTGTCAACAACCCGGTGCAGCATGATAGAACCAAACATGTGGACATTGATTGGTTCTTTATCAACGAAAAGCTGAATAACGAACTCTTGGAGCTAAGTTATGTAGCCACTAGAGAGCAAGTAGCTGACTGTCTCACCAAAGAACTTAGCTCATTATATCTGTCCAGGTTATGTGACAAGATGGGCTTAAAATTAGTTTTTGTCCATCTTGAGGAGGAGTGTTAAAATTTATATATAATTTATGGTCCTGTTTGTAGAAAGAGAAAGTGTAGAGATTTATTTAAAAAAATGTTATAAGGCTCAATATAAGCCCAGTTCATTTAATAAAATGACCCAGTTCATTTAATGAAATGACGGGGATTTTTTCTTCAAAGCAAATTTATTCCTTTACTCAATATGATGTATATTCATTTTTAGTTTGCCATTCACAAGAGGATATCTTCAATAGCTAAGCATCAAGTTTTCTCAATATTTATTTTTTAAACATTAATTAATAATACAAGAAAATTACCTGCAAACAAGCCAAAGTTTCTCCAAAAAACAATGTATTCCCATTGGAAAGTAAGCATATTCTGTCAAATAGTCCAAAAACTTCAGTGCTGCTATGGTACATTGTAAAAATGAGAGTACAGCCAGTGCTGGCAAGTTTTTTCAGTGTGACCATCAAGAGTAGAGCAGATACACTATTAAGGAGAAAAAACAAAATTAATTAATAGTAAAAGACAGTTAAATTCATTGAAAAACAAATAAAGAATGATTAAATTAAAAAAAATTGAATTAGAAAGTAACCTGTCCAGATGATGAAGTGGTTCATCAATAAATAAAGCATATGGTCTTGTTACAAGCTCCCTAGCAATACTGACACGCCTCCTCTCACCATGTGGAAGACGCTTCATAAAAAACTGACCACCA
>JXCR01115247.1:100246-114167 GCA_002079205.1 Phalaenopsis hybrid cultivar | reverse complement strand
TTTGAGGAAGTGGTTCTTTCACCTAAGTCATTATTTACTTAGCTTGAACATAAATGCTTATTCCATCGAGCACTAGCTATGGCGGTCTCCAACGACGATTCAGGTAGCTTTCTTATCAAACTCTCAAGTTGAACTCTCGAGCTTCGTGATAGAAGTACGAGTCGAGTTCGAGCTTATAATACAGGCTTGACACGAGCTTGAGTTTGAGCTGTAATTTTATCAGGCGAGCCGAGCTTGAGTTCATTGTGACTCGAGCTCAACATGGCTTGTTTGCACCCCTGCTAGCACTGAAACACTTTTAATTAGGTATCTTATGCCTCAAATTTTAATGGAAAATTTGCATCAGTAATGCATAATTCTTATGTATTTACATATCTCACATTAATTTGTATATTTACCTACATAATACTTTGGTGCTTTAAACCGATGCATGAAAGGTATATTCCACTTTTAAAAAGTGATAATGGTGTTTGTGTAAATATGAAAGTTTGGCTGTGAAATGAGTAAATACATAAAAATTTTGTGCTATGGAGGAAGATGCCCCGACTTTAATATTATGGATGTTGCATGCAAAACTCACCTGATACTTTAAAAGCAGCCTCCATTAACCCCTCAATCATGTGTTAGAAGGCCTCCTATTCCAATTTGAGAGGCACTCATATATCCCTCATCAAACCCCCTAGTTTTGCATTCTCAAGCTTCATCCCTCTTCTCAAGATTTTTCCCTCTCCCTAAGTTTAGAACTTGTAATCTTCGTTCCTGCTCCGCCGAAAGCTACAAGATCTGTCTCCTTCATCAATAGTCCCTCAACCTAACATAGTGAGTCAATCACACACCTTTTATAGGTTTCACAGTTTTTAAATAACAATATTTTGAGTGTTATGTATGTAATTACTTTATTTTAAATACAATGATACGTGGTTTCAAAAAAAAATGTGTGATTGAAGAGGCGTGAATTAGGCAAAACTGTAAAATGGTTGGTGATCTATAATTCCTTGGGATTCATATTCAAGGGATTTTAAATTTTGAAACTCTAAATTCATTATTCTTTGAACTTAAGTTTTGACTAAAAACAATCGATTGATCTCTTTATGGGAATTCTGTGAAGGAATTTTTTTATAGGTTTCTGTTGGAGAGTGGAAGAAGCAAATATTGAGGGTTTTTTGGCGGGAAACTGTTATTACTTTTATATCAATAGAAACTTTATAGATAAATAGCTACAATTTTGTAAATATTTTTATCATTAGATGTTGAAGTCTGAGCAAAGTTTAGCACATTTCTTGAAAGCCATAGGCATTGATTTAATTGTAAGGAATTACAAGAAATAAAATGAATAAAATAATGATGATAAGAATGAAAGGGAATTGAATAGAAACTCCTTTTTATATAGTAGTTTAGAATGCGATTGAGAACCACATTAGGCAACCATTGATGCATTTAAAATTTTCTAAGTTTGTGAATNTGGCGGTCTCCAACGACGATTCAGGTAGCTTTCTTATCAAACTCTCAAGTTGAACTCTCGAGCTTCGTGATAAAAGTACGAGTCAGAGTTCGAGCTTATAATATAGGCTTGACACGCGCTTGAGTTCGAGCTGTAATTTTATCAGGCGAGCCGAGCTTGAGTTCATTGTGACTCGAGCTCAACATGGCTTGTTCGCACCCCTGCTAGCACTGAAACACTTTTAATTAGGCATCTTATGCCTCAAATTTTAATGGAAAAGTTGCATCAGTAATGCATAATTCTTACGTATTTACATATCTCACATTAATTTGTATATTTACATACATAATACTTTGGTGCTTTAAACCCATGCATGAAAGGTATATTCCACTTTTAAAAAGTGATAATGGTGTTTGTGTAAATATGAAAGTTTGGCTGTGAAATGAGTAAATACATAAAAATTTTGTGCTATGGAGGAAGATGCCCCGACTTTAATATCATGGATGTTGCATGCAAAACTCAACAGATACTTTAAAAGCAGCCTCCATTAACCCCTCAACCATGTGTTAGAAGGCCTCCTATTCCAATTTGAGAGGCACTCATATATCCCTCATTAAACCCCCTAGTTTTGCATTCTTAAGTTTCATCCCTCTTCTCAAGATTTGTCCCTCTCCCTAAGTTTAGAACTTGTAATCTTCGTTCCTGCTCCGCCGAAAGCTACAAGATCTGTCTCCTTCATCAATAGTCCCTCACCCTAACACAGTGAGTCAATCACACACCTTTTATAGGTTTCACAGTTTTTAAATAACAATATTTTGAGTGTTATGTATGTAATTACTTTATTTTAAATACATTGATATGTGGTTTCAAAAAAAATGTGTGATTGAAGAGGCGTGAATTAGGCAAAACTGTAAAATGGTTGGTGCTCTATAATTCCTTGGGATTCATATTCAAGGGATTTTAAATTTTGAAACTCTAAATTCATTATTCTTTGACTTAAGTTTTGACTAAAAACAACCGATTGATCTTTTTATGGGAATTATGTGAAGGAATTTTTTTATAGGTTTCTGTTGGAGAGTGGAAGAAGCAAATATTGCTCTTATATTTCTCAAATTTGAGGGTTTTTTGGCGGGAAACTATTATTAATTTTATATCAATAGAAACTTTATACATAAATAGCTACAACTTTGTAAATTTTTTTATCATTAGATGTTGAAGTCTGAGCAAAGTTTAGCACATTTCTTGAAAGCCTTAGGCATTGATTTAATTGTAAGGAATTATAAGAAATAAAATGAATAAAATAATGATGATAAGAATGAAAGGGAATTAAATAGAAATTCCTTTTTATATAGTGGTTTAGAAGGCGATTGAGAACCACATTAGGCAACTATTGATGCAGTTAAAATTTTTTAAGTTTGTGAATTGGTTGTTTATGTAGAGGTATGTTAATTATTTGAAAAAAGGCTATGATGACATGCATAAGAAAATTTGGCAAGATCATTTTTGATGGTCTGCATTCAAGCAACTGATGTCCAAACCTTGATATTTGCTTCTATGGTTTTTTATTACTTGTTTCTTAATTGTAAAATAAAGAGTAGAAAATGCACCTATTGGATGGATACATAAAATTAATGTTTATTAGTTAGGAAGTGATGCACTTAAAATATAGTCTTTTTTGTACGCATTTTTATACCTATTTTTGAGATATTGCTTTTTAATGAAAGGTATTTGTTTATTTTTATTTCCGGTACAATCAAATGAATGAAAAATAGTAAAAGGAGTGACAAATAATCAAATTTGGAGCAAAAATGGAAAGGGTGTAAAAATGAACTAAGACGCCTAAGTGCCCAAGACTGGACACGAAAATTTATTGAATTTGCAAAAATGAAAAAGGTGCAAAAATAAAAAGAGTGAAAAATGATCAAATTACGCGCCAGTTAAACAGAGAGAGTCGGGCCTAAGCGTCAGGTACCCCGCGCTTAAGTCTCTGAAATAGTTATTTGATGATTCATTGAATTTGGACAAATTTTTGAAGAGGTGTTTGAGGCAACCCTTGGTAAAAACATGGGAAATAGTTCATGGACACAAAAAATCATTAATTGGCTTTTGAAATGAGATAACTTCTAGAAGATTCATTGAATGGAGACACATTTTGAAGAGACACCGAGGCACCCCTTGGATTTTTAATAAAGAAGNACCTATTGGATGGATACATAAAATTAATGTTTATTAGTTAGGAAGTGATGCACTTAAAATATAGTCTTTTTTTGTACACATTTTTATACCTATTTTTGAGATATTGCTCTTTAATGAAAGGTATTTGTTTATTTTTCTTTCCGGTACAATCAAATGAATGAAAAATAGTAAAATGAGTGAAAAATAATCAAATTTGGAGCAAAAATGGAAAGGGTGTAAAAATGAACTAAGACGCCTAAGTGCCCAAGACTGGACACGAAAATTTATTGAATTTGCAAAAATGAAAAAGGTGCAAAAATAAAAAGAGTGAAAAATGATCAAATTACGCGTCAGTCAAACAGAGAGAGTCGGGCCTAAGAGTCTGGTACCCCGCGCTTAAGTCTCTGAAATAGTTATTTGATGATTCATTGAATTTGAACAAATTTTTGAAGAGGTGTTTGAGGCAACCCTTGGTAAAAACATGAGAAATAGTTCATGGACACAAAAAATCATTAATTGGCTTTTGAAATGAGATAACTTTTAGAAGATTCATTGAATGTAGACACATTTTGAAGAGACACCGAGGCACCCCTTGGATTTTTAATAAAGAAAATTTGGATCATCAAAGGAAGAGGCCATCCACAACCAACCACCAATCATCTATCCATTCCAAGTAATCGCCGTCGTCGCGGCAGCACATTGCCGCCTCTGTCGGCCACCTTTCTTTTTATTTTGAGTTTTAGTTCGTGTTGTGATTGAAGGAAAAGAATTCAAAGAAACTTCAAGACATTTGGTTGAGAGGATTTGAGATAAGTGTTTATCTTTGTGCTTACATTTGGTTTTAATTTAGACTTCTTATTTTTANAAAAGAATTCAAAGAAACTTCAAGACATTTGGTGGAGAGGATTTGAGATAAGTGTTTATCTTTGTGCCTACATTTAGTTTTAATTTAGACTTCTTATTTTTATGCATGATTTATACTTTTAAACCCATGTGTGGTTGTGTTTTCTTCATGAATTCTGAGTAGTTTTCTCTATCTCTTTTCTTAAAATGATAAGAGATTAAGAATTGAATGGAAGTTGTGTGAAGTATTAGATTTTTATGTTGGAAGAAGTTATGATGATTTTAAACCTTGTACTTCATTTACTTCTTGATTTGGTCAATTACGATGTTAATACCTATTGTGAGAACATGTAAGATACGAGATGGTATTGTCTCAGTCAACAAATGATAAGAATCACATTTGATTTCATGGATGAAAGTGTGTTCATGGGGTTGAGTACAAATAAATAAGGAAATAAAATTTGAAGGGTGTGGAATTAGAGAACTTTAGAGTGACAAGTTAAAGCCCCCAATTTGATTTATAGTTTTAGGTTCTAATACGAGATGTTAGTCCCCAAGTGGAGGGAGAAGATGGAACTCTAGAGTGAGAGCTAGTATCTTTCCTACCTAATTGGTCTTCGGGACTATTCAAACTATAGATTAGCCAATGTTCTTTATAGCATATCTAGTAAGGGTAAAGAATATGATTGCTCCTATTTGGCACAACACAATTGGAATACTTTCATAATAGAATTTCTATACTTGTTACTTATTCATGATAAGGAAAAAAATATTTTACTTCTATTATCTTCATCTTGCAAGTATTTAGTTAANTAGTCCCCAAGTGGAGGGAGAAGATGGAACTCTAGAGTGAGAGCTAGTATCTTTCCTACCTAATTGGTCTTCAGGACTATTCAAACTATAGATTAGTCAATGTTCTTTATAGCATATCTAGTAAGGGTAAAGAATATGATTGCTCATATTTGGCACAACACAATTGGAATACTTTCATAATAGAATTTCTATACTTGTTACTTATTCATGATAAGGAAAAAGATATTTTACTTCTATTATCTTCATCTTGCAAGTATTTAGTTACGTTAAGTAGTTACTTACTTATTTTCAATTATAAAAAATTACAAAAAGAGTCGAATTTTCATTCCTATTTTAGCAACTAGAGTCTAAGTAAGAATACTTTGCTAAGTAAAATTTTGTTATCTAGTTTCCTTTGTTTTGATGATACACCAAATGTATATACATTTTTAGACCCATATTTTATACTCATTTTTTGTGATATTGCACTTTAAAGGAAGATATTTTTTATGTTTTATTGCATGTTGTTGATTTTTAAGACTTGGAGCAAAAACGAAGCAAAAATGATGAAATTTTGAGTCAAAATAGAGTTTTTGAAAAAATTTTCATTGCCGACGGCGCCATTTGACAAAGAGCACTGTCTAAATTAAATGGCCACTAGAACCGACGACCCGNATACTTTGCTAAGTAAAATTTTGTTATCTAGTTTCCTTTGTTTTGATGATACACCAAATGTATATACATTTTGAGACCCATATTTTATACTCATTTTTTGTGATATTGCACTTTAAAGGAAGATATTTTTTATGTTTTATTGCATGTTGTTGATTTTTAAGACTTGGAGCAAAAAGGAAGCAAAAATGATGAAATTTTGAGTCAAAATAGAGTTTTTGAAAAAATTTTCAGTGCCGACGACGCCATTTGACAAAGAGCACTGTCTAAATTAAATGGCCACTAGAACCGACGACCCAAAAATGGGTGCCAACGACGCCAGTGTCGGTGCAGACCCTATTTCTAGAAGATTCGACAAATATGGACACTTTTTGAAGAATTTTTAGATGCACATATTGGAAAACCGACTCTAGGATTTATTTAGAGCCAAAATTAATCAGAAAAGAACTCTCCTTCACCCCCTTTCGCGCCTCTTTGCAACCTTAAACCACTTTCCACTTTCTTCCACACCATTAGTCATTTATTTTATTTATAATTTTGAGTTTTTATGGTGAGTTTAAGTGTGAATTCTTCTCTAAGAGTGTTGGAGAGGGAGAAAAGTGAGAGATTTCTTCTTCCTACATTTACTAAGAGAGACTACAAGGGATTTGCTTTGAGAAAGAGTTTCAGATAAGTGTTGTTTGTTTATTATTGTTGTATGAACTTTCTTTTATATATAAAATTTGTGTTTTGTTGTATCTTTCTCATGAATTCTGAGTAGTTTCTTTTATCTTTCTCCCTACTCTGAGATATGATGAAATAAAGAGATAATTTGGATGTGTTAATGTTAAAATATAAAATAAATTGTGATGGTTTTTCAACTCTGTTCTTAATTTACTTTTTGATCTGACCAATTGAATTGTTAAAAATGTTGTGAAACATATGATCCGGGAAATGGAGTATCAGTTCTACAATAGAGTGAGAATCATATTAAATTTAATGAAGGAGTGCTTCGTTCATGGAATTAAGAGAAAATACATAGTGAAATATACATTATTGGGTGTAAAATTGGAGATTTTATGATGACAAACAAAAATCGCCAATTCAATCTTAGATTTTAAGAACTAAAATGAGCAGTTAGCCTTCAGGGGAAGGGAAGTGGGAGCTCTAGAGTGGGAGCCAGTATCCTCCTAGCCTAACCACGGGGGAAGTGGGAGCTCTGAAGTGGGAGTCAGTATCCTCCTAGCCTAGCCACGGATTTAGGGACGAACCCTGAGATTAGCCAATGATTTTCTATAACACTGAATCGGGATAGAGAATTAAAATTACTTCTATTTGGCATAATACATATTTAAATCATTTATTTCATCTCATTTCACCAAAAACTCATTGTAGAGGAAATGATACTTTTTCATATCAGAAAACTTCATCACATAAACATAGTTTAGTAGTTAGTGTTTCAAACATTCAAAATCAGTGACAGTAATTTCATTTTATTTCTGTGAATTTCCTAGTTAATTTATCACTTCAAATTTAAATCTTCCTCGTGAGATCAATATTTGAGACTTAAATAGAAAGTCTTATATTACTTGTTAACGATACATATACTTGCGTAGAATCCCAATATTAAGTGCTTAACATTATTATTCATAAAATACACATCAAGTTTTTGGCACCGTTGTAAAGCGAAGTCAACTTTTTAATTTTACACAACTATATTTTCCAAGATCATTTGTAAATTGCATATTGTTAGTTATTCTTGTGGGTTCGATACTCAGGGCTTAATCAAAAAGTTTCATATTACTTGATAACGATACATATACTTGCATAGTATCCCATAGTTAAATATTATTACTTTATTCTTATTTGCTTCATAATGAAAAATTTACATAGCTTTTGCTTGGGATCAAGTTCTTAGCTTTGTTGCAAAGTAAGAATCATTATTAAAGAAATTAAGCATATAATCTCATACATCGCATTTAACATATACAGAACATCGGGATCAAGTTTTTAGCATCGTTTCCGAGGATACTTATAAAAAAAATTAAAAGAAATTTTTGGAAAGCAAAATTTATACTTTTATAAAGTTTTATTTAAACTTTTAAATTTATTATAGAAATATTTTAATGTTGTTTTTACATAAAGTTGNTTAAAGAAATTAAGCATATAATCTCATACATCGCATTTAACATATACAGAACATCGGGATCAAGTTTTTAGCGTCGTTTTTGGGGATACTTATAAAAAAAATTAAAAGAAATTTTTGGAAAGCAAAATTTATACTTTTATAAAGTCTTATTTAAACTTTTAGATTTATTATAGAAATATTTTAATGTTGTTTTTACATAAAGTTCTTGTTTGTGTGTTTTATACTTTTTTATTTTATGTGTTTTATAGTAATGTATGTGTTTTTTAGTTTTCACAGGGCTTGTGCTCTACGATTTTGAATTAGAAAAAACTATTGAAAAAATTAAAAAAATTAAAATTACTGAAAAATTCAAAAATTTCAAGAAATGACAAATCAAAATAATCAAAATGCTGAAGAGTTTAGACCTTTAGGAGATTATGCAAACCATGCGGTGGATGAACTTCATTGTAGTATTCAAAAACCCGTTGTAGTGACTAATTCATTTGAACTTAAACCTGATATTATCCAAATGGTATCAAATAATCAATTTGGGGGAGCACCAACTGAAGATCCAAATTTACATCTTGCTAATTTTCTAGAATTATGTGCTACATTTAAATATGAGATGTATCAAATGATACTATAAGACTTACATTATTTCCTTTCTCACTGAGGATAAGGCTAAGATATGGTTACATTTGTTATCATTTGGATCTATCAAAACTTGGGGTCATTTAGCGTAGAAATTCCTTGCTAAAATTTTCTACCATAAAAAACTGTGAAACTTAAAAATGATATTACATCTTTTTGACAATTTGAAGGGAAATCTATTTATGAACCATGAGAAAGATTTAAATAACTCTTAAGAAAGTGTCCACACCATGCTATATCAAATTCGTTAATTATTTAAATCTTTTACAATGGATTAGCTAGATCTCTTAGATCTATTATCGAAGCCGTTGCTGGTGGTTCAGTATGTCAAAACTATTTCTTAACGCATAAATAACAAGCAGAATAACCCATATTCAAACTATTATAACCCAGGTTGGAAGAACTATCCCAATTTTAACTAGAATAATACTTCGGGTGGTAATAATCAGCAATGAGGGAACAACCAAGTAAACTCATTGGGGAACTGAAACAACTATGAGAATAGTAATTATAGACCTACTTATACTCCAATTTTTTACAGTAATCCACAATTTAAGGAGAAAAGTTGTCTATAGAAGAAGTGGTTACAAATGGGAAATGAGTTATAAAGTCAATGAGCTACAATAAGAAATATTGAGAATCAGTTGGGACAAATAGAAAATTCAATAAGTAATAAATCCTAAGGAACACTTCCAAGTAATGCTGAAGTAAATCCAAAAGACTACAATAAAGAGCAAGTAAATGCTGATCAACTTAGAAGCAGNAATCTATTTATGAACCATGAGAAAGATTTAAATAACTCTTAAGAAAGTGTCCACACCATGCTATATCAAATTGGTTAATTATTTAAATCTTTTACAATGGATTAGCTAGATCTCTTAGAACTATTATCGAAGTCGTTGCTGGTGGTTCAGTATGTCAAAACTATTTCTTAACGCATAAATAACAAGCTGAATAACCCATATTCAAACTATTATAACCCAGGTTGGAAGAACTATCCCAATTTTAACTAGAATAATACTTCGGGTGGTAATAATCAGCAATGAGGGAACAACCAAGTAAACTCATTGGGGAACTGAAACAACTATGAGAATAGTAATTATAGACCTACTTATACTCCAATTTTTTACAGTAATCCACAATTTAAGGAGAAAAGTTGTCTATATAAGAAGTGGTTACAAATGGGAAATGAGTTATAAAGTCAATGAACTACAATAAGAAATATTGAGAATCAGTTGGGACAAATAAAAAATTCATTAAGTAATAAATTCCAAGGAACACTTCCTAGTAATGCTGGAGTAAATCCAAAAGACTACAATAAAGAGCAAGTAAATGCTGATCAACTTAGAAGCAAAAAAGAATTGGAAGGTAGAGTTCAAAAAGAAACTGAAGAAGAGAGAAAAGTAATTAAAGAGCCTAAAAAGAAAGCTCTGAAAGGTTTAGAGAGATCTATTTCTTCACTTAAAGTTGACTTGGAAAACCACCACCTCCATTTCCTCAAAGGCTTCATCAACAGAAGTTGGAAAAACAATCTTTAAACTTTTTAGAAATTTTTAAGAAGCTTATAATTAATATTCCATTTGTTAAAGCCTTAGAGCAAATGCCAAGCTATGTGAAGTTTATGAAGGATATTCTTAACAAAAAAAGAAAGTTCGAAGATAACAAAACTANTTTAGAAATTTTTAAGAAGCTTATAATTAATATTCCATTTGTTAAAGCCTTAGAACAAATGCCAAGCTATGTGAAGTTTATGAAGGATATTCTTAACAAAAAAAGAAAGTTTGAAGATAACAAGACTGTTGCACTTAGTGAGGAGTGCAGTGATATAATTTAGAAAAAGCTTATTAAAAAGCTAAAAGATTTTAATAGCTTCACAATTCCATGTGCAATAGGAGACATATTTTATGGGAAAACTTTATGTGATTTAAGCGAAAGCATCAAGCTTATGCCATTATCAATATTTAAAAGATTGGGATTAGGAGAAATATCCCTTACTACTATAACTCTATAGTTAGCAGATCGTTGTTGACCTCACTTTTGGTTGAGGTTTAGTTTTTCCTCTTTAATAGCCTAGGGTATAGCCATAGGACTTTCCTGTTGACTATTTCTAGAAAACTAGAACAGGAACCCTCACCATTAGAAATTCTACCATCTTCTTTACTCAACTTGAAGTTCCACATATTGGTCATAACCTCTAGCACTTTGTAGGTGGGGTCACTATGAGGGAGCTTAAGGAGAGTCCCCTCAGGACTGCCTGACCTTAGGGTTGACCCTTAGTGTTGGTCTGCAGCTAGTTCACTCACTTGCACTCACTCTCACCCACAATCACTCACAAACCTACATCTAAAACTTGTTAACTTTCATCCATTGATCTTTTGGGAGACTCATGTAGATGGTCCCCTAAACCCACTAGTCCTAGGCTAGGGTTTAGCTAAGACCAGTACATAGAGGACCCAAATGGGGTTTCCATTAGTCNTGCAGCTAGTTCACTCACTTGCACTCACTCTCACCCACAATCACTCACAAACCTACATCTAAAACTTGTTAATTTTCATCCATTGATCTTTTGGGAGACTCATGTAGATGGTCCCCTAAACCCTCTAGTCCTAGGCTAGGGTTTAGCTAAGACCAATACATAGAGGACCCAAATGGGGTTTCCATTAGTCAATAGCTCATATAGGGTGGTTGACACCCCAATTCTACCAAAAATATCCAACTTGGCCTTTTGACCCCCAAATCCACCCAAATTACCTAAATGCCCTTGAAACCATAAAATTTGGCCAAAACCCTCAAACTCATCAAAAATACTCAAATTTGTTCAAAAATCATTTCAAACCTTTTGAAATACCCAAGTTACCCAAAACTACAAAAAAAAATCCAAATTTACCAAAATACCCCTAAAATTGCCAAAATTACAAAAAAACCATTGGCATCCCAAACTTTCCCAAAACCTCCAAAATTACTGCAAATGTCTCCAAAACCCATTTGGACCCTCCAATGGAACACAATTTGGCCAATTTGACCATTTTGACCAAAACCCCCAAATTGTCTTTAAAGGTCCNTCATCAAAAATACTCAAATTTGTTCAAAAATCATTTCAAACCTTTTGAAATACCCAAGTTACCCAAAACTACCAAAAAAAATCCAAATTTACCAAAATACCCCCAAAATTGCCAAAATTACAAAAAAACCATTGGCATCCCAAACTTTTCCAAAACCTCCAAAATTATTGCAAATGTCTCCAAAACCCATTTGGACCCTCCAATGGAACACAATTTGGCCAATTTGACCAATTTGACCATTTTGACCAAAACCCCCAAATTGTCTTTAAATGTCAAATTTCCTTAAATTCACCTCAAATGTCCATCAATTTGATCCCAATTCCTCTCAATTTCAATCCTAAACTCAAATTCATCTTTCATATGATCAATCCAAACTAAATGCAAGCTTAATTGACCCATTCTTTGAGCTCAATTTTGATCTAAATCAAAACCCACAATTTTGGCCCTATGACTTGGTTCCACCAATTTGGACCCTCCAATGGAACACAATTTGGCCAATTTGACCCTAAAATCTTTATAATATTCCTAAACATCAAACTTGACCTTCAATTAGCCTTGGTGAAGCCTCAATTTCATTTAATTTCAACTTAGGTCAAAAGCCCCAAATTTTACCTCAAATTGGCTATGCCTCCAAATTTCACCAAATTGAATGCCTTAGCCCAAGAATTGGCACCCAATTCTTGTTAAAAACTCTTCATGACATTACTATTGACCATTCTAAATAATTAATTTTGACTTAGCCCAGGGCTAGCCCAATCTAGACCCACGTCTAGCCCATCATGCCCAAAATGACCAACTCTCCAAAATCCACCAAATTAACCCTCCAATTGAACTCAAAATCCTTTTAATCCTTCACCAAAAATGTTCATTACAATCATATACATCAAATGCATCAATAAATTGGGTCAATCAACATGGCTATCCTAGCCCAAACCCAAGTTTTGGTCATTTGAACCCGCATTGGACCCATGCACTAAAATTAGCCAAACCACCCCAAAGTCACCAAATTAATGACTCCACAGCCATTAGTTGGACCCTAGTGACCAAGCTGAACCCCATAAAACTACTAAGCTAAGTCATGGAACAAAGGTCCCCTAAATCAAGGGATTTTTATTCCATGTTTGCTTAAGCCTTGGATATTTTTGCCGAAACTAAACCTCAACTTATTTAATTGCTGTGACATATTCTCCTGGCTCACCTGACCACCTAGCCACCTGCTCTTGCCTGGCCGACCGACCT
Organism: Phalaenopsis hybrid cultivar; assembly: GCA_002079205.1. NCBI lineage: Eukaryota > Viridiplantae > Streptophyta > Magnoliopsida > Asparagales > Orchidaceae > Phalaenopsis > Phalaenopsis hybrid cultivar. The sequence goes on along the minus strand of JXCR01115247.1, from coordinate 101,185 downwards.
AGTGGCTAGAAAACACGAAAACTATGAGCCACCCCCATGGAATCAAACCTATTTCAAACCTAGAGGCCACCTCATCCAAATCAAATGTTAAAGGCTCTCTTCCCTCCACCTAAGCATCACATTGCACCCCCTAATTGGCCATGACAGCCACCCTTAAGACAATTTTTATAAAAGCTCCCCTCCACTGCCATAGAAGGAGAGTTGAAAATATTTATTGAGAGAGCCCTCCAAATTACTCACAGAGACTCTTTGAGACCTCTTTAGCTCAAGCCAACCACTTTCCCCCACTAATTCAAACTATGGAAGCTAAATTTTGAGCTCAAACTTCTGCCTAAAACCAAGACAAAGCTCAATACACCTCCCCAGTCTACTGTGGACCTCACTTTTGGTTGAGGTCTAGAAACTCCTTCAGTAGCCTAAGTCTAGCCATAGGACTTTTTCTATTGACTAGTCTTAGAAAACTAGAAAAGGTACCCTCACCATTAGAAACTCAAAACTCTTTCCTTTACTCAACTAGAAGTTTCAANTTAGAAAACTAGAAAAGGTACCCTCACCATTAGAAACTCAAAACTCTTTTCTTTACTCAACTTGAAGTTTCAAATATTGGTTCTAACCTCTAATATTTAGAAGTTAAGATCATTATGGGGGAGCTCAAGAAGAGTTCCTATAGGGTTACTTGGCCTTAGGATTGACCCTGGGTGTTGATTTGGAGCTAAGGTACACTATACCCTCACCATATCTTCACAATACCCTCACAATACCTTGGCTAAGACCAATATATGGGGACCCAAAATGGGATTTCATTGGTCTATGACTCATTTAAAATGGTTTTCTACCCAATTACATTTGAAATGCCCAACTTGGCCTTTTGCCCCTAGGCACCTCCAAATTACCTAACTGCCATTGGGACCCAAATTTGGCCAAAATTCTCAAATTTGG
>JXCR01115247.1:0-93617 GCA_002079205.1 Phalaenopsis hybrid cultivar | reverse complement strand
GCAAAGATATTTATCTAACACTGTATATGGTATACACAAAGAGGAGCATACTTCTTCTCAACATGTTGATAATTCTACTAGGACACCTTGTCCTGAATCATCACTGTTGAAGAAGAAGATGTTGATACCCAAAGTTGTATCACCGATACAGTCTGATAAAACTGATCAAGGAATAAAATTAGAATCTGAAGTATCTGATATTATTATCATTATTGCCACTGAAATGGAGAAGGAAACCCCGCAAGATTCTCCAAGAGCAGGTGATATCTCACGAATTGAAGAGAAAGTCGAAAAACTTCGAGATGAGATCTATGAGTTAGCTCGACAACATGGAGTCTCTGTAAGTGAAGAAGATGAAGACTTTGATTACAGTGATTATATTGAAGAAGACTTCATGGATATCCATGTTGTTGAAACAAGAGCTTCTGCATCTTCTCGAGATGAAAATGTCGTTGAAGAAATGCAAAGAGCCATTCTCCAAAAATATGAACTTGTTAGTTCATTGAAGAAAAAGATAGAAGAAATGACCGCTGCTATGACCGCAATCCAATGTCAATCACAAATACCGCAGTCAGCATCTCCAGATGTCAATCAACCAGAGATTGTACACATTACAGAAGAAAGAAGAGAAGTAACATAAGACAACAAAGAAGAGCAACAAAGAAAAGATTCTACATCAACAACCATACCCGAAAAAGATTTCAAACAAATGGTTGAACAAGTTCGTGATGCCTTAGTACAATCCAAAGGAGGTGCATTAATTCTAAAAGGTAGACCCTACCCAGAGGAATTTGACACCATACCTTTTTCTAAGGGTTTTTTGCCTCCGAACTTCAGTTAATTTGATGGGACTGGAAATCGCAGACAACATCTAGCTCATTTCAGAGCTAATTGTGGTATCATAAGGAGTAATGAAGCTTTGCTTTGCCAACAGTTCGTCACCAGTTTGTTAGGGGTTGCCTTTGATTGGTATGCCGATTTGCCCAACGATTCGGTCAAAACATTTACAGAATTGGAACAATTGTTTATAAAAAATTTGCTGGCGCGGAACGTCATGTTTCCATTGGAGAACTCATGATGGAAAAACAAAAATCTGGAGAAATCCTGGTAGATTATATTTTGAGGTATAGAAACCTTAGCATGAAATGTGAACCACAACTATAGGAACATCATGCAATTGAGATTCTACTCAGGAGCATGCATGGACCAGTAGCTTTCATGCTTAAGGGACTCACCATCAAAACCTTCGAGAAGCTACTAAAAAAAGCTAGTAGTCTTCAAGAAGATATTAAACATATGAATTCTAGTGAAAAGGCAAAAGTAACCAAGGCCTTTGAAAAGAAATCTGGAACAGTTGCAACCAACGATAAAGGGAAGCAACCAACGAAGATATATGCAGAAAATCCTCATCCGCCTTCATCTCAACAAACTCAGAAACAGATTAGTCATTCTAGCCAACAACCATCTCAAGGAGAGTCGTCTCAAAAAAGAAAGGTATCCTAAGTGAATCTAATATAAAATAGTTGTATTGAAATGAGGAAACCATAGAATCCTAACTGGTGTTGCTCTAATCAACTTTAATATGCCCCATAAAATTTAAAGAACTTCAACCATAGGGCCACCTGATTTGACATCATAACTTGACATCCTAAAAAATTTAAACTTGTCACGACAAGGAGTTTGGAGCTAGTGTGGTGGGCAGCACAGCCGTTTTCAACAACAAAACCTGTCTTCCCCAATTAAACCAATTTTATTCCTTAGAATTAAACAACAAAGCCATATGATTTTGAGGTTGGCTGCTTATGCAACATAAATCCTCACCTTATTTTTAGGCCTTTGTACAACTCTAATGTATAGTATAAGCCCAAACTCGTCTTAGGATTCTGAGGTTGTCGTTCGTCACGACCTAATCCTCACATATTCTAGGCTATTTGTGTGATCGTTGCAAGCCCTAACAAATGAATCTGGCAGGATGAAACAACTAAATATTTCTCCTCAAAATTGAAGTCAAGCCATAGGATAGACTGGGAAGTCACTGAGGTTCTCCTTCGGATCCATGACATCCCCTAATTCTTCCTCTTTTGGATTCTAAAGACAAAATGCTCTAAGACTTGAGCCAATCCCATTTCACACCTCTTTGCCCGATCTCATTGAACATTCCTATCCTTTTAAAATCCTTGAAGATAATATTTCCTGATTTTTATCAAAAGTTTTCTTAGGTGGCTTTGGTCATTTAAGATGTAATTAACTATAGGGGCTTGCCCTTATAAGAAACTTTTTTGAACCCAGCTTAATATAAACCCTATTTAATTTATCATATTAAATAGGGGAAATTATCGGCAAATAAAACGGTTTCGCAGACCAAACGGACGTTATACGTTTCTTTGTTTATTTGATCGAGCCTCACCCTCAAGTCTTGTGTTTATCCTTTGGGATATATATAGGGTTTGAGGTACACTCTATTTCATTTAAACTATGAAAAATATGGGGTCATTTTGATTTCATATTTTTCTAAACTTAAATCTTTAAATGTCCTTCCAAAGAGGGTGACGAGATTTTAATTCCGGTGACCGACAACTTCTAACGGGCAACTCCCCCAATCCAAAATAGCGCTGACAATTGTTCAATAACCTATCCTAAATGAGTTATAGAAGATGTCTTAGTGAAAGTGGATCAATTTTTTTTCCTGTTGATTTTATTGTGCTAGATATGGAGGAAGATAATGAGATACCTATCATTTTGGGGTTACCTTTCCTAGCTATAAGAAGAGCAATGATAGATGTGTAGAAAAGAGAATTAACCATGTGTGTTGATCCCGACTGTTTCTATGCAACAGTATAACAATGTATGCAATTATATTCTCCACTTATCTTTCCTACTTTGCAACTATACCGAAAACTTGATCCAGAAGAAAATAAGAATTTTACTTTTTAATATATATATATATATATATATATATATTGGGATACTACGCAAGTATTTGTATCATTATCAAGTAATATAGGACTTTTTTATTAAACCCAAATATCGAACCCACAAGGATTGTTCACAATATGCATTATTAAGTAAAAAACTTCTATTTTAAAAAGATAATTACTTAAATTAAAGATATTATCACAGTAATTAAAGTTCAATTCTTTTTGGTATTTTTGATATTTTGATGAAACAATAACAACTTCTAAGGATAACTTGAGTTTTTGTAATATAAGAATCACTAAATATGAAAGATGTTTTTCTTTATCATGAATCAGTAATAAGTATAGGAATTCTATTGTTGAAGGATGTAGTATTGTGTTGTATCAAATAGGAGCATTATTATTCTTTACCCTTACTAGAGATGTTATAAAGAACATTAGTTAATTTAAAGTTTGAATAGTTCTGAAGACCAGCTAAGCAAGAAAGATACCAGTTCTCACTTTAAAGTTCCCTTGATTCCCTCCATCTGGGGGCTAACATCTCGTATCAAAATCTAAAACAATAAACCAAGTTGGGGGCTTTAATCTATGACATTAAAGTCCTCTAACTCTACACCCTTCATAGATTATTTTCCTATTTATTTGCACTCAATCGTATGAATTACATTCTCATCCATACAATCTCATTTGATTCTTTTCACTTGTTGACTGAGACAATACCATCCCTGGTTCTTACATGTTCTCAAAATAAATTTTAACATCTCGATGGGCCAAATCAAGAATTAAATGAAGTACATGGAGTTAAATCATCACAAGTTCTTCCAACATTAAAGATCAATACTCTCCACAACATCCATCCAATACTTTAATTACTTATCATTTTAAAGATAAAGATAAGAAAACTACTTTGAATTCATGGAGGAAACAAAACCACACTTCAATTTAAAAGTAAAAATCATTGTCAAACCAACAAGAAGTCTTAATTAAAACTAAATGTAGTAACAACACTTCAGTTTAAAAGTAGAAATCATTGTCAAACCAACAAGAAGTCTCGATTAAAACCAAAAGTAGTTAAAAAAAAAGATAAAAACTTATCTCAAATCCTCCACCAAACTCTTGAAGTTCCTTTGAATCTCTTCTCTTCTTACAACACTCTTAACTCTCAAAATAAAACTAAAAACAAAAGGAAAAATAAAGGTAGATTTTTGGTGCCTGAAACTTTCCCTAAATATGCGCAAACTGCCTCTCCAAAAGCTTCTCTAAGAATTATTTTAGGAACTCTTCTAAAATTCTCAACTTCCTTCTTTTATAATTTTCCAAGAGGTGCCTTGGTATCTCTTCAAAATGTGTCTAAATTCAATATATTTTCCAAGGGATGCCTTCTTTCACAAGTATTTTAACCATATTTTTGTTTCTAGTGGTCATAACTACCCTCTTTAGTCAATAGGTGCCTCAAATGTCCCTTTGAAATTCATCAAAATGAATTCAATCGTCAAGTAACTATCACTGGCGCTTAAGCGTGGGGCCTCTCGCACTTAGGCGCAGCCTTCTTTGTTTCACCGGCGCTTAAGCGTTGGATATGGTGCTTAGGCGCCAAAATACCTTTGCACCATTTTTTTGCATTTTTGCTCCATATTTGATATTTTTTCACTCCTTTTGCCATTTTTCACTTTTTTAGTTGTACCTGAAGAAAAAACACACAAATACCGTCCATTAAAGCGTAATATCTTAAAAATAAGTATTAAAATGTGTATAAAAAGACAATATATTTTGTGTATCAAAATCGCCCAAACTTAAAATGTTACTTGTCCTCAAGTGACACGTCAATCTTTAAAAACTAAATAAGTATGATTATGTATATAAGTTTCTTTAGGAGGTTCTAAAATTTTATTTTAAAAATATAGTAGTCTAATTTAGAAAAAATTCGAGTGAATGAGACCAACTTAAAGTTTAGAAATCCTTAAAGTGAAGAAGTATGAAAAATATGAGTTCCTATCTAATTTAGAAAGGCTTGTAGATTTTCCAAATATAGAACTTAGGCATTTTATTTCCTTTACTTAAAATTTTTTATTAAGTATAATTTTACTTATTATATTATATCCTTAAGCTTAAGAGTTTCTCAAGTCTTAACTTTAAAAAGATCAGATGTGAAATCAATTTTTTATTAGGTACTAATCCTCAAGCTTCTCCTCCCTTTTTTAACTTTTTCTTTTCTTTTGGTTTTCTTTCTTTCTTTTTATTTTTTTTTCATTTTAGGCAAAGATTACTACATCTGGATATGCCTTTAATAATTTTAAATTCCACTCCTCCCTTCCTAAAGTAAAGAATTGATATTTTTCTTTTCTTAAAAACATAATAATAACTTATAAAATTATTTTTAATAAAATAAAATTAAGTTTCAAAAAATAGAAGTCTAATCCTTCCACATTTTTCAAAAATACAATATCTCCTACTAAAGATAGTTACACAATATTTATGATTTCTACATTTAAAAACTTTTAACTTTAAGTTTTTCTACATCACTTATAAAATTTTAATTAAATTTTCTTACTCATTTCTATAATCAAAATTTTACTTCCCTAATATAATTTCATATACATGATCATTTTTCTTTTCAAATCAAATTCACTTATAGCACATTTGAGAGTAAATAAAATTCAAGTTTTGAAAATATTTTTCATCCCCACCCCCCTAAACTTAAAATTTTAACAAGATTTAACATTTTAGCAACAGATATATATAAGCAGGAATGAAAATTAAAGTACATGCTTACGAGAATTTTTACACCCTATTGATACAAGTACAAAAACTTAAAACAGGAGTAAAATTATTTTTGATCAAAATTTTTTTAATCATTTTAATTTTAATTTAACATGTTGAGATTCATATGACTTTTAAGTAGTGGGTAAAAATATATAAGCAAATAAACACACTGACTTTGACTTCACAATCTTAACATAAAAAACAAACACACTGATATAAAAGAAAAGACAGGGTAGCAATTTTTGAATTTGAAGTTAAAACTAAAGCTAGTAAGATTTTTCACTTTCCTAATACTCATAAATAAGTTCGATACCAACTAACTAAATCACACTTACACATCTTATTTCACACAACTATTGCCATAAAATTTAATCACAATACTAAAAAAAACATAAAATACAACTATTACATTAACAATTAAATATAACACCTCAACATAGCAAAAGGTCTACAACAAAAATAACAAAAAGTACAACAATAGCAATTTCACACAATACAATACTTCAAATTATTACAAATTTAAAACAACCTTAGTCTTCCTCCTTCTCATCATCATTGGTGTCACTCCTATCCTAAAAAGTTGCAGGCTCATAATTAGGATAATTTGGATATGAAGGGAATTCCACTCCTAGGTTACCCGTAATGAGGCTCTCCAAAGATGAGTGAAATTTCTCCTCATAATCACTATGTCTTCTGACATATCCATCAATATGATCTACAAAATTTTCTAAATTTTGTAACTTATATGTGTTAAAATTGATATTATCTATCATCCTCTTCAATAATTGATTATGAGATTCAGTAGGCTGACCTCCAGATGTAGATGGTCTCGAGGTAGATGGTCTAAATGTAGAAGCACCAACGGTAGAAGCAGTAGACATTGCCATTCCATAACTCCATGAAAATCCTCCTCTCCAGCCAAAAATAGAGTTCTTCAAATATGATTTTACATTCACACTAGTAATGGGCTTGAGGGGTTGCAGCATTTCTTCCCAACTACCATATCTAACTCTTTCTTGCTCACACAAAGAAAAGATTAAGGAAGCAAATCCCAAACCTGCAGTAGTAGCAGTAGTAGCAGAATTGATATTAGTCTGGCAGATAAGTGCCCCAATTTTGAATTGCTTAAACTGCTGAATACAATAACTTAACGTCACTCTTTCTCTAGTAACTTCACTGAGATGATTGGTCGACAGTAGATGAGCTGAAATAAAATAATGCCATGCCTTTGAGGTGGTATTTAACTTTGAAGTGGAAAAGTTGACTCGCCTTTCATTTGAATCTTCCAGAGTCCTCTTCCAATGGTTAAATATGAAATAAGCTCGTCCAACTCCATCTCAGTATGAATATAGTTCGATTAAAAACATAATGCATTAGGGGGCAACTGGTAAAACATGTTAATTATCTCAAGAGAAAATGGTACTGATTTTCCTCTAACCATAACTTGATCTTCTTCTGTCTTTGGGGGATTGTCAACACTATTTTGGTTTGCGGAGTTGCCCGTAAGAAGCCGCCAGCCACCGGAATTGAAATCTTGTCGCCAGCTTCAGAAGGACATTTTAATTTACATATAGATTTAGGTTTACAAAAATATGAAATAAAACTGAACCCATATTTTTCATAGTTTAAATGAAAGAAAGTGTGTTGTACCTCAAACCCTGTATCTATCCCAAAGGATAAACATAAGACTTGAGGATGAGGCTCAATCAAATAAACTGAGAAATATATGACATCTGTTTGGTCTGCAAAACCGTTTTATTTGCTGATAATTTCCCTTATTTAATATGAAGAATTAAAGAGGGTTATATTAAATTGGGTTCGGAAAAGCTTTCTATAAGGGCAAGCCTCTGTAGTTAATTACATCCTAAATGACCAAAGTCACCTAAGAAAACTCTCGATAAAAATCAGGAAATATTATCTTCAAGGATTTCAAAAGGATAGGACTTTTCAGTGATATTAGATAAGGAGGTATGAAATGGGATTGGCTCAAATATAGAACATTTTGTTTTTGAATGCAAAGGAGGAAGAACTATGGGATGTCATAGATCCGGAGGAGAACCTCGGTGACTTTCCAGTCTATCCTATTGTTTGGCTTTAGTTTTGAAGAGAAATATTTAGGTGTTTCATCCTGCAGATTTTATTTGTTAGGGCTTACATTTGTGTGAAACGATCACATAAATAACCTGGAAGATGTCAAGATTTAGGTTGTGACTAACAACAACCTTGGAATCCTAAGGCGATTTAGGGCTTATATTATATAGCAGAGCTATATCAAGGCCTAAAGATGAGTTAAGGATTTACGTTGCATAAGTTGACAACCTTAAAACCCTATAGTTTTGTTGTTTAATTCTAAGGAAGGGAAATTGGTTTAGTTGGGGAAGACATGTTCTGCTGTTGAAGATGGTCTTATTGCCCACCATGCTAGCTCCAAGCTCCATGCCGTGACGAGTTTCAGTTTTTTAGGGTGTTAAGTTATGATGTCAAATCAGGTGGCCCTATGGTTGAAGTTCTTTAAATGTTATGGGGGATGTTAAAGTTGATTAGAGCGCCACAGTTTAGGATCCTACAGTTCCCTTGTTTCGAAACCACTATTTTCTATTGGATTCACTTAGTTTAAATGAATTTACTAAACTCAACTTAATGAGTTCCATAATTTTGTTTAGACCGTGGGAAGCCTCCTTAGCAACCGTAGGTTACCTTTTCCGAGCGATTCCCGATTATCTGATAGAGACATCTTAATTTAGTTACAGTTGTTGTTTTGTATGATGTTTGTGATTAAATTTTGAGTTTTCTTATATTTTGAATGTTGTGAATGTGATTTTTATCTTGGTTGATTTTAGATTTTGATTTTGGTTTTGGTTTTGTGATTATCCTGACAGTTTTAGTTTTCATGCAGGGTGGCATCGTTGTTTAGCATGTAAGTTTGTGTTAACATCGAAAGTACATTATGAAAGTACAAGGAAGACGACGTTGTAAACTGTAAAAGCGTACCTAGCGAGTCTTCTTGTTCCACCACCTGAAACTCAAAATGCATGTTAGGGCATTTTATATGAAGCCGGAAAGTAAAGTTTTGGCGACCTACCTAACCCTAGGTCATATCTTGGTGGGTCCCTATTAATTTGATTAAGGATGATTTTTGTTAAGCAAAACATATTAAGTTTAGTAGACCTTCGAGGTATCCAACAGATATAGAGGAAGAAGCAGGTCCATGCTTCTTTCTCACCGCCTAGTGAAAAGTCTCGAGCTCATATAAACTTATTATGCTGCTTTATAATTCATCCTATAGAAATACTTTAATGCTCAACGAACAATGATGTTTCAATTATCCCTCAGAGTAGGGTAATTATCATTTGTGATTTAATTTGTAAATTATGTGGGTGAAAACCCTTAAAAAAGGCAAGTTAATGTTATCAATGCACTCAACCAACTTTTTAATTTGGTCTTGTAGTGTTTTAAAGATTTTCAATTTTCTAATCCATTTAATCATGTTTGATTTAGCCTAGGTCACTACTAAGCCCTTAAGGTTTTGGTGGATGTCTTAGTATATATTTTGGAAGTGATTGAATTTTAAGTGATGATGATTCATTTTTGAAAGTCATTTGAACATCAAATACGGGTATTTGATTAGTGAGTTATTAACACCCAAAACTATACCCCTAAGTCTAGGATCATTTATTTGACTAGACTTCCAAATTTTAATAATTTAAGAAAATTACAAATTTATCCTTTAATTAACAAAATTGAGATTGGTTTCTACCAATTAATCCTCTTGTGTTTCAATCATCCAAATATGTTAATTAGGATCAAAGGTTACCCATTTCCCTTTCTGGAATTAAGCCTAAATGTTAATTAAGTCCAAATTTCCAAAATTACACTTTTGCCCCTAAGACTCTATCACTTCATAATTTGTCAAATTTAATTCAAATGAATTTGAAATTTTTATCTTACCTTAATAATAGGTCAATTAGGACATTAGAGGGGAAAATGTGATTTTTCAAATTTTAATTTATCTTACATAATTATTTTTAGGCAAAAATAGGATTTTTCAAAGAAAATTCCATAACTTGACCAAGGGAAAGCCTAATCTCTTGAAATTTTTACTAGATATAGACCAGAAAATCATTTTAACCAAATTTCATGATTTTTTAATTTTTTTCAGAATTATTAGAATTATTTTAATTTCTAGAGCATTTATTAATTATAAAATATTTTAAGAGTTAAAAATTAAGTTTTATGTTTTTGAAATATCTTGCTGAGGTCAGAGAACATAGAGAAGGAAATTTTACATTTTTCTTATTTTTCTTTGATTTATTGGAATTATTTTGTTGAAAATCCATTTTTTAGCCTTTAAAAATCATTTTAAAATTTAAAATTCAATATATTCGTTTAGAAAGTCACGAAAAAAATATTCCAATTGTTCTTAAATGCTTAGAAAATAATTTAGAATATTTCCATAAATATTATTATTTTTATGATTTTTATCATTTTTTAATTATTTTAAATATTTAAAAATAGGCTAAAAATGAAGTTTTTATTTTAAATACCATTTTATTTTTGGAAAATATCTCTAACCACAGAGAACTCTAAAAGCTCATTTTCATAATTTTTTAAAGTTATATTTTAATTGTTAAAAATCATTTTAGTGTTAAAAATGATATTTAACTTAAAAAATCAATTTGTGTTATCAAATGAGTTCAAAATGTTTTGAAATTTTTATGGGGAGTTCTCTGAAGATTAAATCACAGTGGAGATAAAAAATTAAGTCATTTAAAAGTTTGTGTTTCCCAAAATTAATTTTCTTTGTGTTTTAGGCTTGGTGGAAATTTGGTGTGTTCTTAATGACTTAACCCATGAAATATTTTCCAAAGGATTCTCTGGTCATAACAAACCTTCAAAAAATTTCTTTGGATATTTTAAGTAACATGATAATTATTATGATTAATTTATGTAAATAATAGATATAAAGTTAAAAAATATGGATATCTGTCTAGAGATCTCCTCTGGCTTTGGAAAAATCAGGGAATGTTCCCCTAAACAACACAACAACATGCTAAAATTTCAAATTATGGTGAAATTTATACATGCATGGAGAATCAAAAGACTCAAAACAGTATTTAATTAATTAAAAATAAAACATGCATCAAATGGACTTCAAATTATTTCCGCATTGTTTTCCTCTATTCACTGAGTAGAAGAGTATTTTTATTTTATTTTTATAACTTTTTTACACTAAGATATGGATTTTCAAAGTTTATGGACATTTTATGATTTATTTAATTTCCTATTTATCTACTTAAACATGCGGTGCTACATCATCCTAGGCAGCTCCGAAGCTCCACGCGAAGCGCTCCTATTTGACGTCGCCATCCACCTCAGTGGTAACTAGGCCCGTGGTTCACCTAAGGAAGTGTTGTCCAGCTTGATCTCATCCATTGATGAGATAAACATGCGATCGTATGACTCTCTATCATCGTCCTTAATGGCCTAGCCCGAGGACCGTCCATCATCAAGGCTTGAAATCTCCCTCATTTATCAACTAAATTGAATGAATTTTTTTTTAAATGCTCTTCTAGACTAGAGGAAGATATCTATGTGATTAAGATGCTATGAAATTATGCCTAATCAAATGGAGAATCAAAATAGGCTCGGGAAGAGAGGGAGTTCGATACCTTTGCTCTAAGAAGTGAAGCTTCAATCAGAGGTGCTCGACCATTCATGGAGGTCCAAGGAGGCTATGGATTGATCCTATTGCTGTGGTGTAAGGTCTAGGTATGAATTCAACCAAGCTCGATTTCAGGTATTGATCAAAATCTATGCTAGGGGCTCTGTGGAAGGGGGATTTGATGGGGCTTCTTCTTTTTTCACTGTGGTGAAGGTGTGGATAAGTTTAATTTGAGTTTGGTGGACTATGGAGGTGTATTGAGCTCTGTCCTAGTTTTTGACAGTAGTTTAAGCTCAAAATTGAGCTTACACAGTGGAAATCAGTGGGAGAAAATGATTGTCTTGAGCTGAGGAGGTCCAAAGAATCTCTGTGAGCAATTTGGAGGGCTCTCTTTGATAAATTTTCAGCACTCTCTTTATGGCTGTGGAGGTTAGTTTTTTATAAAAATGGCTTAAGGGTTGGTATCATGGCCAATTAGTGCATGAAAAGTGATGCTTAGGTGGAGGGCAAAGAGGATCTAACATTTGATTTGCATGAGGTGGCCTCTAGGTTTGAAATGAGATTGATTTAGAGGAGGTGGCTCACGATTTTGGTGTTTTCCAGCCACTAGGCTGGCCGACCAGGCCAGGGGAGGTGGCTATGTTGTCAGGTGAGCCAGGGGAATATGTCACAACAATTAAATGAGTTGAGGTTTATTTTTGGCAAAAATATCCAAGGCTTAAGCAAATATGGAATAAAAATCCCTTGATTTAGGGGAGCTTTGTTCCATGACTTAGCTTAGGTAGTTTTATGGGGTTTAGCTTGGTCACTAGGGTCCAACTAATGGCTGTGGAGTCATTAATTTGGTGGCTTGGGGTGGTAAGACTAATTTTAGTACATGGGTCCAATGTGGGTTCAAAAGACCAAAACTTGGGTTTGGGCTAGGCTAGCCATGTAAATTTTCCAAATTGATTGATTCATTTGATGTAGATGATTTTAATGAACATTTTTAGTGAATTATTGAAAGGATTTTGAGTTTAATTGGGGGTCGATTTGGAGGATTTTGGAGATTTGGTCATTTTGGGCATGATGGGCTAGAGTTGGGTCTAGATTAGGCTAGCCTTAGGCTAAGTCCAAATTGATTGTTGATAATGGTCAATTGGAATGCCATGAAGAGTTTTCAACATGAATTGGGTGCCAATTTTGGGGCTAAAGCATTCAATTTGGTGGAATTTGAGGATATAGTCAATTTGGGGCAAATTTGGGGATTTTTGGATTTAGGTTGAAATTAAATGAAGTTGAGGATTCACCAAGGCCAATTTAATATCAAGTTTGATGTTTAGGAATGTTATGAAGAGTTTACGACATAAATTGTAGAAATTTTAGTGGGCTATAGGTTCAATTTGGTGAAAGTAAGTCATGTGACCAAAAGTGGGGATTTGATCTAAATCAAAATTGAGCTCAAAATATGGGCCAATTAAGCCTAGATTTGGTTTAGATTGGTCATATTAAAGGTGAATTTGAGTTTAGAATTGAAATTGGGGGAAATTGGGACCAATTTGATGGACATTTGAGGTGGATGTGGGGAGATTGGTCCTTTAAAGGTAATTTTAGGGGGTTTTGGTCAAAATGGTAAATTTGGGTCATGTGGTAGTTGAGAAAGATGAAATTGGGAATATTTGGAATATTTTGAGAATTTTTGGGATTTTTTGGAATTTTTGGAATTTTGGGCTAAGGTGAGGCATTTTGGTAATTTGACAATTATTTGTATTTTGGGTAATTTGGCTGTTTTCAAAAGGTTTGAAATGATTTTTGAACAAATTTGGGTATTTTGGGTAAATTTGAGAATTTTGGTCAAATTTAAGGTTTCAAGGGTACTTAGGTAATTTGGGAGAGTTGAGAGGCAAAAGGCTAAGTTAGACATTTTGGTAGAGTTGGGGTGCCAACCACCATAAATAAGCCATGGACTAATGGAAACCCCATTTTGGGTCCTCTATGTACTGGTCTTAGTCCATGGCTTATTTATGGTGGTTGGCACCCCGAAAGAGAGTGTCGGAAGGTAAGGAACAACCTCAAAAGCAATGAATTGGAAATTATGGACTGATTCAAAAATGAGGATTGAAAGGTAGTGATCAATCTCAAAAGAGAGCATCGGAAGGTAAGGACCGACCTCAAAAGTAGTGAATCGAAAATTAGGGGCTGATTCAAAAATGAGAATTGAAAGGTAGTGATCAATCTCAAAAGAGAGCGTCGAAAGGTAAAGACCGACCTCAAAAGTGGGAATACAAAATTAGGGACTGATTCGAAAATGAGAATTGAAAGGTAGTGATCAATCTTAAGAGAGAGCGTCGGAAGGTAAATACCAACCTCAAAAGAGTGAATCAGAATTTAGGGACTGATTCGAAAATGAGAATTGAAAGGTAGTGATCAATCTCAAAAGAGAGCGTCGGAAGGTAAGGACCGACCTCAAAAGTGTGAATAAAAAATTAGGGACTGATTCAAAAGTGAGAATTGAAAGGTAGTGATCAATCTCAAAAGAGAGCATCAGAAGGTAAGGATCGACCTTAAAAGTAGTGAATCAGAAGTTAAGGACTGATTCAAAAATGAGAATTGAAAGGTAGTGATCAGTCTCAAAAGAGAGTGTTGCAAGGTAAGGACCAACCTTAAAAGTAGTGAATCAAAAAATTAGGAACTGATTCAAAAATGAGAATTAAAAAGTAAGGTCCAACCTCAAAAGAGACCGTTGGAAGGTAAAGACCAACCTCAAAAGGGTGAATCAGAAATTAGGGACTGATTCGAAAATGATAATTGAAAGGTAGTGATCAATCTTAAAAGAGAGTGTTGGAAGGTAGGGACTGATCTCAAAAGGGTGAATCAGAAATTAGGGACTGATTCAAAAATGGGAATTGAACGTTAATGGTCAATCTAAAAAAAGAGTCAGAAGTTAAGGATCGAACTCGAAAGGAAAGGAATAAGAAGTTAAGGACCGATTCCAAAATGAGAATTGGTAGTGTTGAATCCAAAGATATGTGTCGTGTGAAAAGGTTGACATTGTTGAAGAAAAGTTGTGAAATTTTTGTGAGGTTTTGTGCAGAACGTGGAACTCCGTGGGGATGTTAAGAGAATCAGTGCAGACAAAGATAGTTGTGATGCGCGAGCAAAGAGTAAGAAACTCTGAAATCAAGATAATCCACCCAATAGATTTATTTTTTTTTCTTATTATTTTTCACATTTAATTCTTTTTTAAAATATGCTTTTAAAATTTGATTTTAGTTGGTTAATTTTTTTTTAAAAGAGAATTGCTTTATTGCTTGTTTAGTGGTTATTTTTGTTTAAATTTTATTATTGTTAAAATTTTTTTTTGTTTGTCGTTTTGTTCTTTGTTCGTTGTAATTTTGAACCAGCGTGTGGTTTGTGGCTTCCACCATCACACAAGTGGCAATTGACAAAAAGACACATTTTTGAACTAAACTTCATTAATCTGTTCCAACAAGATGTTATAGATCAAGTGTAGGCCAATGCCTCAAAAAGTACAATATGCGAAATGCATCAAAGTACATCAAAAATATCTCATGCCAAGTACACATTATAGGCTGAGCATCTCTGGTACATATCACATTGTTGTAATGTAGTAAAGGAGAAAGGAATCCCTCGACTGTTTGTTCCTGCTGTGACGAGCTCCTGATCGAGCTGACCTTCTAAGCCACGCTTCAGGACAAGAGTTCCCTTTGCATATGCTTAGAGGTGCAACCCTCTCACAGCTTGTAAGGTAGTAGTCCCTCCAGCTATGGATCTGGTTGAAACCCGTATGGCATTTTATTGTTGTCCATCCAGCAGAAGGTCATGGACACCCTGCGGTGTCGCATTCCTGAAATGAAATGCTTAGCAACGTCTGCACCGTTGCCTTTAAGGACAAGTACCGAGCCAACTAGTAGGGGAATCTCCACAGATCCTCTGAACTCCCCAGGGCCAATGATGTCAATTTATTTCCTAAATAAGATGTTGCTTTTATTCATGAATGAGACCGTGCAGAAATGTTTCACGAAGTCATGGTGGTCGATGTGTGGAGGAATGCAATCAACCTCGTCGTAAATGTTGATAAAACAACTATTTGGAATGCAAGTAGCGGGTAGAATACTCCATTTGACCATTATTTTGATCATCCACTTTATCATTGGCGGGAGTGGATCTACTTGATCATGTATGAGGATCCCAGGCGGATTCTCTTGTCTATCATTTGTGAAGTTGTAGTAGCAGCCATACTGGATAGCAATCCTCCCTTTTCCTCGCAGTCATTCCTCGGCTCAGAATAGGTCCTTTTCATAAGTAAACCTGCTCGACCTCTGCCCTTAGGTAAAAAATGTAGTCAAGAATACTCTGTTCGTCAATATCTGAGAAGACTCTGGTATACAGTTCTAATCCTTCTAGTATGTTGATGAATTTTCCCTATACTTCTTCATAGAATTCGATTCTCTTATTTACTTTTCTCATTTTATAATATTCCATCATACTGGGAGCCCGTAATTATCGCTGGTATTCTCTCATTTGAATATCAGTGGGAACCCAAGCTGGTGTTGTCTCTGACTCTAACGGAATGTATGATTCTGCGTCTGATAGGACATTGTTGACCTCACTTTTGGTTTAGGTGTAGTTTTTCCTCTTTAGTAGCCTAATGTCAAGCCATAGGACTTTCCTACTGACTATTCTTAGAAAACTAGACAAGGAACCCTCACCATTAGAGATTTCAAACTCTTCTCTACTCAACTTGAAGTTCCACATATTGGTTATAACCTCTAGCACTTGGTAGGTGAGGTCACTATGAGGGAACTCAAGATGAGTTAACCTTAGGACTGCTGGACCTTAGGGTTGACCTTAGGTGTTGGTCTAGGGCTAAGGCTATCACTTGCAATCACTTGTACTCACAATCATTCATTAGCCTAAACCTAGAACTTCTAGGCTTTGGTCCCTTAATACTTTTGGGAGATTCCTATAGATGGTTCCCTAAACCCATTAGCCTTGGGGTAGGGTTTGGCTAAGATCACTACAAAGAGGACCTAAAATGGGGTTTCCATTGGTCCATGACTTATTTATGGTGGTTGGTACCACAACTCTACCAAGACACCCAACCTAGCCTTTTGCCCCATAATTCCCCCAAATTACCTATATGCCCTTGGAGCCCAAAATTTGGCCAAAATTTCCAAATATATCCAAAATACCCAACTTGACTCAAAAATCATTTCAAACACCTTGAAAACACCCAAACTACCCAAAATCACCAAAATTGGCCAAATTACCGAAATACCCCTCCTTACCCAAAAATTCCAAAAATTCCAAAAAATCCTAAAAATTCGCAAAACCTCACAAATATTTCCAATTTCATTTTTCTCAACTATTACATGACACAATTTGGCTAATTTAACCATCTTTGATCAAAACCCCTACATTACCCTTTAAAGACCCATATTTTCCCCAAATCACTCCAAATGTCCATCAATTTGATCCTAATCTCCCCACATTTAAATATAAAACTCAAATTAACCTTCAATATGACCAAAAAAAACCAAATCAAAGCTCAATTGACCAATTCTTTGAGCCTAATTTTGATCTAGATCAAAACCCCAATTTTGGCCCCATGACTTGGTTTCACCAAATTGAACCCATGTCCTACTTCGTTTGCCACAATTTGTGTTGAA
Organism: Phalaenopsis hybrid cultivar; assembly: GCA_002079205.1. NCBI lineage: Eukaryota > Viridiplantae > Streptophyta > Magnoliopsida > Asparagales > Orchidaceae > Phalaenopsis > Phalaenopsis hybrid cultivar. The sequence continues at coordinate 76,605 of JXCR01115247.1, read as the reverse complement.
AAACCTTCATAACATCCCAATATATCAAAATTAACCTTCAATTGGCCTTGGTAAAACCTCAAATTCATTTTATTTCAACCTAACTCCAAAAGCCCCAAATTTGCCCCAAATTGGCCATGTCTCAAAATCTCACTAAATTGATGGCCTTAGCCCAAAAATTTCCACTCCATCCATTCATAAAAAATCTTCACAACATCTCCCTTAATAATTTGAATAATTCATTTTGGACTTAGCCCAAGGCTAACCCAACCTAGACCCATGTCTAGCCCAGCATGCCCAAAATGACCAAAATTCAAAAATCCCTCAAATTGACCTACCAATTGAACTCAAAACCACTTCAACCCTTCACTAAAAATCTTCATAACAATCATATACACAATATTAATCAATCAATTGGGTCAATTGACATGGATAACCTAACCCAAACCCAAACTTTGATCACCTGAACCCACATTGAACCTATGCATTAAAGATGGCGTAACTACCCCAAAGTCATCAAATTAACTCCTCCTTAGCCATGGATTAGACTCTAAGTTTGAGCCAAAACCCATCTAACCACGTGAACTAATCCAAGGACCAAAATTCCCCCAAATTAAGGGATTTTATTCCCAAAAAATGCACATGCTTAAGATACCCTTACCAAAACTAAACCTCATTGCATTAAATTGCTTTGACAGATTCCCCTGGATGCCCTAAGCACCTAGCCACCTCCCCCTACCATGTTCGACCAGCCTAGTCGCTAGAAAAGCTCAAAATCGAGAGCCACCCCCATGGAACTTCACCCAAATCAAACCTAGAGGCCAGCTCAGCAAAACCAAATTGTAAAGCTCCTCTGCCCTCCACCTAAGCACCACAATGCACCCAAAAATTTGCCCTGGGGGCCACCCCATAGACATTTTTATAAAAACTTACCTCCACGACCATGGAAGGAGTGCTGAAAATCTCTTAGAGAGACCTCTCTAAATTAACCACAGAGCTTCTCTGAGATCCCCTCAGTGCAATCCAACCCTCTTCCCCCAGTGAATACCACTGTGGAAGCTCAATTTTGAGCTCAAAACTCTGCTAAAGACCAGGACAGAGCTCATTACACTTTCACAGTTGACCAAACTTCAATTAATTGTGCCCACACCTTCACAACCGATAAAGAAGCCAAAGCCCCACAAAATTCCTCTCTGAAATAGCCTCTATAATAGCTCTAGACCAACACCCAAATCTGACCATGATCAAAATTATATCTAGGCCTCACACCAAGACTAGAGACTCAATCCCTAGCCTCTTTGGGTCATAAAGAACGTGCCAAGACCCTCTGATCGAAGCTTCACTTCTCAGAGCAAATGTATAAAACTTCTCTTCCTCCCGAGCCCATGTTGATTCTCCATTTAATTAGGCTTCATTTAATTGCATGATTCCCATATGGATGTGTTTGCCTCACTTAGACGAGTCATAGGATCAAATTTGAAGTGATTTGGTTGAGTCTAGGTCAAGATCTTAAGGTTTTAGTGTGGACGGTCACGAGATCACTCTATCGGGGACAATGACGGGGAGCCGTTTGATCAAGCGTGTATCGAATGAATGGAGGAGATTGAGCTGAGCAGTGATTCAGAACATAAATCGCGGGTCGAATCAGCAGCTACGTGGATGGCAGCGTCCAACCAGAGCGCGCCACGCGTGCCTTCCGAGCTGCCTCGAATCTAGTCAGCACGCACTGTTTAAATAGATAAATAGAGATTTTTCCTATTTATTTAAATATCCCTAACTTAAAAAATTCATATCTTGGTGTAGAAAAATCACAAAAATAAAATAAAAAAACCAACTTGCTTAGTGAACAGAGGAGAATAATGTGAAAATAATTTTAAGTCCATGTGATGCATATTTTATTTTTAATTAATTAAACACTGATTTGAATCTTTTTATTCTCCATGCATGTAGACTTATCACCATAGCTTGAATTTTTGGCACGTTGTCCTTTGTGATGGGGAACATTCTCTGATTTTTTCGAAGTCAGAGGAGGTCCCTAGACAGAGAATCACATTTTTCAAGTTTATGTGCATTATTTGCTTAAAATAATCATGGAGATTAGCATGTCGCTTAGAAAAATCCAAGAAAAATTTGGAAGGTTTACTATGACTAGGGAACCCTTGGGAAAATTTCTCATGAGCTAAGTCATTCAAAATGCACCTAATCTTTACAAACCCAAATCACTAAGATAATTAATTTTGAAAAATACAAACAACAAAATGACTTGATTTTTTATCTCCACTTTTTTTTAGGATCCAGAGAACTCACCATAAAAATTTCAAAGCATTTTAAGTTCATTTGATAAACTAAATTGATTTTTCAAGTTAAATAACACTTTTGGCATAAAAATGATTTTTAAAAATCAAAATATAACTTGAAAAGGTATAAAACTTAGTTTTTTGAGTTCTTTGTGATGAGGGGTATTTTTTAAAATTAAAATGATATTTAAAATAAAAACCTGATTTTTAGCCTATTTTAAATATTTAAATAATTAAAAATCCCTAAAAATCACAAAAATATTAAAAATTCATGAAAATGTTCTAAATTGTGTACTAAGCACTTAGGAACTGTTGAAATATCTTTTTTGGTTTTTAAAATAAAGATATTGAATTTAAAACCTTAAAAATGATTTTTAAAGGCAAAAATGAGTTTTCACTAAAAATAATTCCAATAAATCAAATAAAATTTTAAAAAATATAAATCTTCTCTTCTGAGTTCTCTGACCTCATGAGGATTTTTTTTCAAAAATATAAAACTTGATTTTCTTTATTTAAGATATTTTATAATTAATAAACACCCCAGAAATTAAAATAATTCTTAAAATTCAAATAAAATTAAAAAAAACCATAAAATTTGGTCCAAAGGCTTCTCTGGTCTAGGTCTACCTCCAGTAAAAATTTTAAGAGATTAACATTTACCTTAGTCAAGCTAGGAATTTTCTTTGAAAAATCCTATTTTTGCATGAAAATAATTATGTAAATTAAATTAAATTTTGAAAAATCACACTTTCTTCTTTGATGTCTCAATTGACCCATGAGTGATGAAAGATAAAAATTCCAAAGTCATTTGGATTAAATTTGATGAATTATGAAGTGATAGAGCCTTAGAGGCAAATGTGTAATTTTAGAAATTTAGCCTTAATTAACATTTAGGCCTAATTTCAGAAATGAAAATGGGAAGTTTTTGATTCTAATTAACATATTTGGATGTTTGAAACATAAGGGGTTAACTAGTAGAATCCAATCTCACTTGTCCTAATTAAAATGGATAATTTTGCAATTTCCTTAAATTACATAAATTTGGCAGTCTAGCCGATCAAATGATCCTAGATTTAGGGTTATGATTTTGGGTGTTAATAACTCACTAATTTAATACTTATATTTGATGAACAAAATAAAAGCAAAAAAAATATGAACCATCATCATCACTTGTAAGTCAATTTCATTTGTAATGACTACATTCACCAAAATCTTAAGGGCTTAGTAGTGACTTAGGCTAAATCAAGTTTCATTTAAATAAGTATTAGAAAAGTAAACATCATTGAAAATTAAAACACCTTTCAAACACTACAAGCCCAAATATAACCAAAATTTAGTGAAGTGTTCCAATAACACTAACTTGCCTTCTTAAGAGTATTCACACACATAATCTTCAAAATTAAATTACATATAATAATTACCCTATTCTTATGGATAATTGAGACATCATTGTTCATTGAGCATTAGGGTGTTTTATAGGATGAATTATTAAGCAACATAATAAGTTTAAAAGAACTCGCGATTTTCCACCAAGCAGCGAGAGTGTAACACAGACCTGCTTCTTTCTCTAGATCTGTTGGATACCTTAGAGATCTACTAAAATTAATATATTTTTCTTGGCAACATCATCCTTAATTAAATTCCTAAGGATCCACCAAGATATGACCTAGGGTTAGATAGGTTGTCAAAATTTTACTTTCCTGTCTCATATAAACTGCCTTAACATGCCTTTTGAGTTTCAGGTGGTGGAACGAGAAGACTCACCAGGTATGCTTTTACAATTTTCAGCATTGTCTTTCTTGTACTTTCATACCGTGCTTTTATACCTGCAAACTTGCATGCTAAACAAAAATGTCACCCTGCATGAAAACTAAAACTATCAGTATAGCCACAAAACCAAAACCAAAACCAAAACCAAAACAAAAACTAAAATCAACAAAGATAAAATTCACCGCCACAACATTCAAAATATAAAACAATCATACACAAACATCACACAAAACTACAATTGCAACTAAATTAAGATGTCTCTATTGGATGATCGGGAATCCCTCGGAGAAGGTAACCTACGGTCTAAATGAAGATATGGAACTCATTAAGTTGGGTTTAGTAAGTTCATTTGGATTAAGTGAATCTAATAGAAAATAGTGGTGCTGGAACGAGGGAACCGTGGGATTCTAACCGGTGTCGCTCAAATCAACTTTAATATGCCCCATAAAATTTAAAGAACTTCAACCATAGGGCCATCTGACTTAACATCATAACTTGAAACACTTGAAAACTAAAGTCATTGCAGCAAGGAGCTTGGAGCTAGCAGGGTGGGCAACACGACCATCTTCAACAGCAAAACCTGTCTTCCCCAACTAAACCAATATTGCTTCCTTAGACTTAAACAACAAAGCCATAAGAACTTTGAGGTTGCTTGCTTATACAACGTAAATCCTCATCTTATCTTTAGGCCTATGTATAGCCCTGCTATACAATATAAGCCCTAACTCGTCTTAGGATCCTGAGGTTGTCACGACCTAAACCCTCACATCTTCCATGCCATTTATGTGATAGTTTCACACGAATGTAAGCCATAACTAATAAAATTGGCAGGATGAAACACCTAAATATTTCTCCTCAAAACTGAAGCCAAACATTAGGATAGCTTAGGAAGTCACCGAGGTTCTCTTCTGGATCCATGACATCCCCTAGTTCTTCCTCCTTTGGACTCTACAAAAAAATGTTCCAAATTTGGACCAATCCCCTTTCAAACCTCTACGTCTGATCTCATTGAAAAGTCCTACCCTTTGAAACTCCCTGAAGATAATATTTCCTGATTTTTATCGAGAGTCTTCTTAGGTGACTTTGGTCATCTAAGATGTAATTAACTATAGGGCCTTGCCCTTATAGGAAGCATGTTCAAATCCAGCTTAATATAAACCCTATTTAATACTTTATATTAAATAGAGGAACTTGTCGGCAAACACAAAGGTTTCACATACCAAATAGATGTCATATATTCCTTAGTTTATTTGATCGAGTCTCATCCTCAAGTCTTGTGTTTATCCTTTAGGATAGATACAGGATTTGAGGTACAACGCTCTTTCATTCAAACTAAGAAAAATATGGGGTTAGTTTGATTTCATATTTTTCTAAACTAAATATATATGTAAATTAAAATGTCCTTCCGAAGTGGGCGACGAGATTTCAATTCCGGTGACCGACAACTTCTTACGAGCAACTCCTCCAACCAAAAATAGTGCCGACAGCTTCTGGAGACTTCGCTGGGGACAAGCTTTTCTCTTCATGTAAATCAAGAAATATTATCTTCACACATCGGTAATGTGTCCACGTTCCTCTTGGACCAAGTTACCCTTCTTCCGTTGGCATACTTTACCCATTTCTGTCTTGGGAAGGTACGACCAACTCTTTAGACTTCAGGACTAGCTGTTCAACCATCTTTGAATAGAGGGGTTCAGAAGACCATTAAGGACTCTTTAAATTTTCATGCGTGGTCAGACCCCCAATAGGTGTGTCGGTGGACTAGTTTCACCTGGGCATTGTCTGCTACTAAATGGGTCCCACACTGGGTCCTAAAATACTTCACATCTCCCTTCCAAATTTGATTTTCCATTATGCAAGTTAAACCAAATCGTGTTGTGCTGCGTGCTCTTCGAAAGTTTCTTATATTAATTAAATTTTACACTTTTTCTTAAACAAGATTTTAAAATACCCATAAATTAAGACCCACTCGGTCTGCAGATCAACCTCTACTTTCAGTGCTTGCACTAAAAATTATGAGGTTTTTTGTCATATAGCTAACCCTGAAACTTTCTGTTTTCAAGCCTGTTGCAATGGACTACCCAATGTTGACCTTTTCCTACAACCTGCCAACAAGTCACGAAGCCCGCAACCTCGCTCCTACCATCAAATTTGGAGCTGGATTTGAAGATCTTGAGGTCATCCTCGGGAAAGCCCCGTTTGTAGTAATGAAGATTTCCATTTCATAAATACAAGAACCATATGCAGAATTCAGTCTGAATTGCTTTCAAGACTTCCCTGCCTGCAAGAAGTCTAAAACTACTGCCATCGCGACACCCACTAAACCTGCTAGCCCCGCTACTGCTAAAGGGAAAGAAGTAATGATTATTGAGGATCCAACTGAGGGATTAACTATCCCACCACCTGTGTTTGAAATCGGATAAAGTTCGAGGACTGTATTGCTGACCCGAACTCAAAGGAGGAACCGTAACAGAAAAGTTCGGAAGGCCATCAAAGCCCAGACTCCCAAGGAGACGCCCTTTGAGGAGGAGCCTCATCAAGTTGAAGAAGTGTTACGAGAAATTTATCCACTCGTATGAGGGGGTAGATTCCATCCTCTGACGGATACCGATGGATACGAGAGTATCCGGAGAATTGCTGCCGCATAACCATCACTTCATGGACACGGTGAGGAGAGAAAGAATTTCACTCCTATCACTCAAGTTAGTACAGTTTTCATAAGGTTTGCTACTAAAGAAGGATGTTCAGTTAGCCAGTTGCTTAAATGAGTGAGGGATGCAATTTCCCCTCGTATGAAGAAATAAATTTTGAAGGGCGTTAAATCCGCTAAACAGTCCCACAAGACAATTAGAGTGCCACTTGCTTGCATCCCCATTTAGTTCCGTTTAGGGAAGAGAGTTGATGCCACAATAATTACTAATGATTACACTACTACCAGGACCACAAGCCGTTGACCGGCTAAGTCAAGATCTGGTCCAAAAATCTTACCTGCCACCCATTATGGAGACATTCCTACAATCCTAATGGCAAAGATAAGACGATTACATGGCACTATAGCTGGTCTACACCACAGAAAGCATACTTTTTGACGACATATCGATGTTTCTACTAAGACACTCCGTCCTGAGACATCATCGTCAAAAAAGAAAAAGGTATGGGTACCCAAGGTCACTGCACCGATACAGTCCGGTGAACCTGTCGGACAGGAAATGAAACCAGGGTCTGAAATATCTGACATCATCGCAACAATAGCTAGCGAGATGAAAGAACAAATAGAGGATGTCCATCAGGGTCCTCTAGACTTTAAAGCAATCAAGGAATCGGTGATTGAAGAGAAAGTTGAGAAACTCAGGATTGAGATTTCCAAGTTAACTCGAGAACATAGAGTTTTTGTCGATAGAAATAATGAAAATTTTGATTACAATGATTTCTTGGAGGAGGGTTTCATAGATGTCCATGTAATCAAAATCAGAGCCACCACATCTGCACACGAGGCTCAATCTCACACCAAAGAAAATGTCATAGATGAGCTGATTAGGGTCGTCCTTCTAAGGGATGAGCAAGTTAGTCTACAATAGAAAAGAATAGAAGAGATGACTGCAGCTATGACCACCATGGTCACCATTCAGGGGTAATCACAAGATCCGCAATTGGCTTCTTTAGAAATTAATCAGCCCAAAATCATACACATCACAGATGAAAGAAGAGAGGTTACTATAACAAACAAAGATGAGCAACCAAAGAAAGATTCTCCATCAAGTTCCATGCTAGAAAAAGAATTCAAGCAAATGGTCGAATAAGTGTGAAATGCCTTAACCCAATCTAAGGGCGGTGCATTGGTTCTAAAGGGTAGACCTTACCCAGAGTAGTTTGATGTCCTGCCTTTCCCCAAGGGTTTTGTGGCCCCAAACTTCAAGATATTCGATGGGATTGGAAATCCCATACAACATATAACACATTTCTGAGCCAGTTGTGGCAACACGAGAAATAATGAAGCTCTACTCTTCCAGCAGTTCGTCAGTAGCTTGTCCGAAATTGCTTCTAACTGGTACGTTGACTTGCCCAACGGGTCAGTTAAAACATTTTCTGAATTGGAACAACTTTTTGTGAAAAGATTTGCCAGAGCGTAGCATCATGTGTCTATTGGAGAGCTCTTGATGGAAAAGTAAAAGCCTAGAAAAACTTTTGTGGACTATATTTTGAGGTGGAGAAACCTTAGCATGAAATGTGAACCTCAACTACAAAAAGATCATGCGATTGAAATTCTACTCAAAAGCATTCATGGGCCAGTAGCTTTCATGCTGAAGGGACTCACCATCAAATCCTTCGAGAAGCTACTCAGTAAAGCCAACAGTTTTCAAGAAGAAATAAAGCACATGGAGCCACACGAAAAGGCTAAGGTGACCAGAGTGTTCGAAAAGAATAAGGAGTAGTTGCGACTATTGATAAAGGAAAGCAGCCAATAAAGATATATTCATAAGAGCCTCACCAATCTTCGTCACAATATTCTCAAAAATTGAATAGTCAATCCAACTAGCGACCACCTCAAGAAGGATCACCTCGGGCAGGGGATAAGAAAATGTCCCTGTCAGTGCGACGTAAGATGGTGTCTTCTTTCAAAGATGAAGCTATACCTAAAATATTCAAAAGTCTGATGAAGAAGCCAGAATTCAAACTACCAGATCTGAAGAAGCCCAAAGAGGTGGATAAGAAGAATGAGCCAAATTATTACCCATACGACCGGTTGCTCGGACACACTATAGAAAAATGTTTCATTTTTAAAGATTAGATCGAGAGGAACCTTAAAGAAGGGAACATAACAATCCAAAATAAATATTTAAGAGAACCCAAAAAAAGTTCCATAAATATGATTTCGACTGAGCCAATCTCCCCAATCGATCCGTATACTGGAACAGATGAATGGAGTACAAATTTGGATGAACTCAAGAGGGTCCTTAATAAAATATAGGATTCATCGAAACGAGCTTCTAAAAATATCAAAGAAGAATGGAATGAGGTCTGGAGCAGATTATCCAAGAAAATACTAAACAAGATCCAGTCTGCATCAAAACAAGGCTCCATTCAGAGTCCGCAATATACCAAGCCTGAGATGAAGGTTTTGTCAGGAGATCCATCATCATCAAGGACAAAGAAGAAGAAGAAAAGCATCACTAAAAAGATTGATAGCACGGGGGGTAGGATAGGGGCTTCCTCTACTAGATTGGTTGTCTCTGATTTGAGAAAGAAAATCCTCAAACCCTTGACTTTGTATGATTATCTTTTTGTCCCTCCGGGGTCTTATGAATATGATGATTGTGATTTCAACTACGTTTTAACTATTTTTGGTGATAATGAAATTGATTATGACTGATCTAGGTTCAATCTCAACCCCCAAAATGATCCTCAAATTGTACCAGAGTCTGATGAACTCGTTGTCAAGTCCAAAGAAGACATCAATGACACCACTTACAATGGCACCAATAACAAGGAGCCAATTATCGAGCATCATGGTACACCAGTTACCATTAACTTAGATCTTTCTGATAAAGAGGAAAAGACACCGGAAGATTCAATAATGATATCTCAAGAAGAAGAAATCACAGAAGTTAAATTAAGGAGCGGAAAAGTGTTGCCATCAAGAACAACTCCAACAGACAAAGAAAAACAAATAATGTTCTAAGAAGAGATACCTCCACCTCCACTAGTGGGAGAACCACATAATCAAGATAAAATTGAAGGATCAAACAAAGTAGACTACAACGTGCTAGCTCATCTTAGGAAGTTGCCGGCCCGATTAAGCATCTATGACGCTCTGATCCTGTCAAAGGAGATGAGAGAGTCTCTGGTTATGGCTTTGCTTGACCCAGAAATTTACTTAACTCAGCTGGCCAGCACATCCTCAGATGAAGTTTGCTCATTGAATGAACAGTCAGGGGTAACCTTCATAGATTAAGACTTGCTGCTCGGTACTGCCGACCACAATCGTCCACTTTACATCTCCGTCAACATCGACAGATTTGTGTTATCCAGAGTTTTAGTGGATCCTGGAACCTCTCTTAACTTGATGAGGCTACGAACATTGACCTATTTGGATATTGAAGCTCAAGAGCTTACGACTGATAAAATGATGTCAAGAGGATTCAACCAATGAGAAAGAGCCCTTGGATCAATTTCATTACTTATGAAGGTTGGAGAACTTGTAACAACCGTTGGATCAATTACATTACTTATGAAGGTTGGAGAACTCGTAACAACCGTTAAATTTCATATCATTGATGTCAATTACATTACTTATGAAGGTTGGAGAACTTGTGACAACCGCTAAATTTCATATCATCGATGCCGAGACCTCTTTTAATGCTCTACTGGGTCGACCATGGGTTCATGAGCACAATATGGTTCCATTATCTCTACACTGTGCATTAAATGCCGCAAAGATGGTCAAGAAAATTGCATCAAGGGAGACCTACAACCATTTTCAGTGCATGAAGGGGGTCGACCGTGGATTCATGAGCACAATATGGTTCCATCATCCCTACACCAGTGCATCAAATATCACAAAGATGGTCAAGAAAATTGCATTAAAGGAGACCTACAACCATTTTCAGTGCATGAAGTTGGTATCCATGAAGATACTGCCTACTAAGTGCCTACAAAGAAGACTGTCTTCTCTCGTGAAGTTATCACAAACAAAGATGAAGATTTAGAAGAATTACAAAGAGGAGGCCATTCAACTCCGCTTCAACGATCTTCCACCACTTCCTTACAACTAGTTGGTGAAAGTTCTTTTAGTTCGCGCACCCGAGGTCGAGGTCGGGGACGTGGACGAGGAAGGATCAATTTAATTATTGAACGGACTAGGCCAACCATCAATGTTGGTGATGAAGACAGTTTTGAAGATGAGATAATGATGACAAGACGGAAGAAACCTCAGTACCAGATATCCCTAGAAGATACAGAGAAAAATGAATATGAAATAATGTATGATCGGATAAACCACTATGCGAATGCTATGAACCTCACTCCGATTATCTCTCAAAAGGTTGAGAGTTTAGAGGTCAAGGAAGTCCGTAGTGTTGGTTCAAAGTCGATCAAATTTTACCGTGCTTAGTCCTCTACTGAGCTTGATAAACATGTAAATTTGGATGATGATCCTAATAAATTAATGGAATTGCCTTTTGGTTACTTCTTGCATTGTGTTCAATAGTTAATTCAACAAGGACACTTACCAAAACAAATGCCAAAAGATAAATTTCAGCTTTTTTAAAAATTATCGAATGGTAAAAGTCGAACTCCAAATTCAAAAGAAGGTCTCGGATTTGGTACAGTCGGACCAGTCGATGATTCTGAATTTTGCATGATTGTTACTGATGAGTCAAAAGTGGATTGTCTTGATATAGAGGATGACTCTACTGATCAACCAATAGAAGATGCTCCGCCAGAATTTGAGGAGAAAATTTAATCTACCATTGATGAATTGAAATTGATTAACCTCGAGACTGAAGAATAACCCCGACCTACATTTATAAGTTCTCTACTCAATGATGAAGACTCTGCAGAATTGATCAAACTATTAACAAAATTCAAAGATTGCTTTTCATGGAGCTACAATGAAATGCTAGGAATATTAGCAGAGGTACAGTTCATAAACTCGGGGTGAACAAGAATATAACCCCAGTAAAACAAGCTCCCAGGAGAATGCGCCTTGAAATAGAACAACAAGTCATCGCCGAGGTGAAGAAATTAATGGTCGCCAACTTTGTAAAAGAAGAGTAGTACCCAATATGGTTGGCTAATATTGTACCTATTAAGAAGAAAAATGGACATATCAGTGTTTGTGTTTACTTCAGAGATTTGAGCAAGGCATGTCCAAAAGACGAGTTTCCACTACCCATACTAGAGATGATGGTGGATTTCACTTCAACACATAAAATTTTCTCCTTCATAAACGGATTTTTGGGATGCAACCAAATCAAGATGGCTCCCGTGGATGCAGTACTTACAACCTTCAGAACACCGATTGGAATTTTCTGCTACACAGTGATGTCATTTGGCCTAAAGAATGCCCGAGCAACATATCAGCGTGCAATGACAAAGATTTTTTATGACCTCATTTAGAACCAAGTAAAATGCTATGTGGATGATTTGGTCATAAAAAATAAATAAAAAATAGATCATTTGTATGATTTGAGGATCTTGTTCAAATGGTTATGATGATATGACCTTAAAATGAAGCCCTTAAAGAGCGCCTTTGGCGTTACATCCGAGAAATTTCTGGGATTCGTTGTCCGTCATCGGGGAATCGAGATTGACCCAGATAAAATTAAAGTTATCTTAGAAATCCCTCCTCCTAAAAAATTGAAACAACTTCATTCGTTCCAGGGGAAGTTTGCATATTTGAGACGCTTTATTTCTAATATCTCTGGTAGGTCTCAGCCTTTCTTGGCATTAATTTAAAAGGATGCCAAATTTATTTGGGAAGAGAAATGCCAGCGGGCCTTTGAGGACGTTAAACAATATTTAATGACACCTCCTCTCTTGGCAGTCCCTATCTTGGCACCTGCTATCCCAGGGAAAGCTTTGATACTTTATACCGCGGCTTTAAATGACTTTCTTGGAGCCCTCCTAGCCTAAGTCAATGATGAGGGTAAGGAAAATACACTCTACTACTTGAGTCGCCGCCTAATATAGATGGAGATAAGGTATCCACCTATTGAGAAGCATTGTTTGACATTAATTTTCACCGCCCAAAATCTTAGACATTACATGCTTTCTCATAAGATTACCTTAATCTCAAAAGTTAATCTGTTGCAATATCTGATGACCCGACCAACACTCTCCGGACATTCAGCAAGATGGTCAATGATCTTATTGCAATTTGATATAAATTGTGTTCCTCTCTGTGCTATCAAGTGATAGATACTAGCAGACTTTTTGCTTCACACCCACTACTAGCTGGGTCCTCTCTCAACAACAAGTTACTAGACGAGCAAATACTACAAATGGAATTCTCCAGTGTGCAACGCTAGGAAATGTACTTTGATGGTGCTTCATCAACCAGAAAAGATAAAGGATCAGGCACAGTTATACCAGGCAAAGCAGGGATTGGTTTGATCTTTATCACACCAGATAAGGGTATGTTGAGGTTCTGATACCACCTGACAGAGCCATGCGCCAACAATGAAGCTGAATATGAAGCTTTAATCACCAGGTTAGAGGTGGAAATCTCAATGAATGTAACAAACATTACCATCTATGGTGACTCCCAACTCGTCATCCAACAAGTCGTCAGACAATATAGAATTCTGAAACTAAAGTTAGCAGAATACCGTCAGTACACGATGAAGCTCCTGGAGTAGATTCCTAACGTAACTTTCTACCGGATTCCTAGGGGAGATAATGCCCATACCGACGTTCTAGATAAACTTAATAAAGAAATGACATGTCCCCCGTAGGATTCTATTGAAGTCACAACGCAAGAAAGACAAGTCTTGTCTTGGATCAGCCTCGAAACTCTACACAAGCTTGGAAAAGAAGAAACAACAAATTACAGTTGCAGACATCAACAAAGATTGACGCAAGCCATTAATAGAATATTTGGATACTGGAAAGCTACCAGAAGATAAATCTGAGGCGCATCACATCACAAGAAGGGCCATGTCTCATGCCTTGGTGGGAAACGTTCTCTACAGAAGATCATTCGATCAGATGTGGCTACGGTGTTTGAGCAGAGTTGAAGAACAGAATATTGTCAAAGAAGTACATGCTGGATTATGTGGCGCTCACCAGTCAGGGCTGAAAATGAAAATGAAGATCAAAAGACTCGGATATTATTGGCTAGCAATGTTGTCCGACTGCATGGATACAACCAGAAAATGTCACCAATGCCAATTGCATGGGGTGGTCTTACACCAGCCTCCAAATGTGCTACACCCAATTGTTGCCTCGTGGCCATTTGAGTGTTTGGGCACGGACATAATAGGTCCGATAGACCCTCCATCCTCCAAAGAACATAGGTTTATACTTGCCGCTACAGATTACTTCTCCAAATGGGTAGAGGCAGTACTGTTACATAAGGTTATGACACAACACGTCCTTCAAGTTTTTAAAAGCCAAATTGTCTACCATTTTGGAGTACCGCAAAGAATAATTTCCGACAATGGAATAGCTTTTAGAAGTACCAAGATCAATAATTTCATCAAAAGACATGGGATAGATTGGAGATACTCTACAATTTACTATCACAGGGAAAATGGCCTAGTCGAGGCCTTCAACAAAACACTAGTATAGATTTTGAAGAAAACACTGGATGAAAACAAAAGAGATTGGCACAAAAAATTATTAGAAGCTTTATGAGCCCACCGGATGACTTTCAGGACTCACACTCAGTGTACACCCTATATGCTCGTGTACGGGTATGAGGTCGTGTTACCGCTAGAAATCCAGACGCCAACTCTCAGAGTCGCCGTTGCAAATCAATTAACAATAGAAGAAAGTGCAAAACTTAGACTTGAAGAATTGGAGAGTCTCAAGGGAAAACGACTAGAAGCAAAAAAACATTTGGAGCTTTACCAGGCGAAGATGGTACAAGCCCATGACAAATTGGTCTGCCCAAGGACATTCAAAGTTCATGACCTCGTACTTGTGCTCAAAAGGCCTATTCTTGCACGCCAAAAAATAGGTGGAAAATTTGAGCCAACTTGGGAGGGACCATTTGTCATTAAAAAGGTCTACACAGGAGGAGCCTACCAGTTAGTGGACTTCTAGGGCGAAAGACCCATGTTACCAATAAATGGACGATATCTGAAAAACCTATTACACAACCTGACGCCTCTTACCTCAGCTTGCCTTGAAACTTTGGAAACTTTAATTTTTTTGGGGTTATCTATGTGGCCAAATGTCTATGACCAGGTCTAAATTTTGTAATTAACCTCGATATAATGAAAATTTTGAGAAAGAAATTTTAAACTTCAAAATTTATCCTTTATACCATTTGAACTTAATATTTCACATAATTAAACAAAAATAATACACCAATAAACAATTTATTTCACCAAAACAGGCTAAAATTCACTTTAATAAATACTTTGTTTTGTTCTTGTTCATGACAAGTTTTGGCCCACTGACGTTTTTCCTGTTGTCTGCAGAAAAATGTCGGGACAGAAGCTGATCTTTGCTTTCAAGGATGGCTGGAGCCTCGCACTAAATGAGGAGATGACGCCACAGGGCGGTACCATAGATTTCAACATGGATTTTAACCAGATTGACATGGACTACGAAGGTCCTCTCATGGATGTAGTCAACTGCAAAGAGAAAGATGGATTGCCTTCACTACTGAGGGTGACTACTAAAGATAATGTATCACACAAAGGAAAGAACGTGATAACAGAGCAAGATCCAATGGAAGGGCCCAGACGTCTACCCTCCATGGCAGCTACACCAGTTGGGGGCCTAGTAGCTGCCAATAACGAATGACTGCCAAGTACTTCGCCCCATTGGATGCAACGCAAGAACGCCAGCCGTAAGAAGTAGAGAGCTTTTCTACGACAGGAATGCAAACGTCAGAGAGAGAAAAACTACTTGCTCACCCTTATACCTGAGGGGCATATTTATGATCCAGACCTAAAAGAAACATTTGCTAGCCTACCCACCACGGATAAAGAACCAAGGTTTGTGACAGAGTCAGATACGCTTTCAATTTCAGATGCTTTCTGCAATGGTTGCCCGACGTGCAACGCTGAAATACCAACTGGGACATCAGCCACAGGCGCGTTTGTAGAATGTCCGGATTGCAATGTTCTGCACTTACAACAATTCAGCACATTGGAAGAATATAACTCAATCACCGATGGGTCTCAGACTTCAAATTTTATGATGGATGAGCCATACGTCCCACTGGGGACAGATCAGTATGTACCATGGAGCCCAGAGTCGTACATCCTGCTAGATGTCGAGTCTCATGTTCTAGATCAACCAGCGCCAGTTTGGGTTCTTGCCAATGCTAGAAGGGAGGAACGTCCGCGATAGCTACCAACCCCTGGTACGATGGAGTACTACAAGATAAGCAAAGTAAATAAAAGAGAATTTGAATTTTACGAAGAAGTTTAGGGAAAATTCATCAGCATATTGGAGGGATTAGAACTCTATACCGGAGTCTTCTCAGAGATTGACAAACACAATATACTTGATTGCATTTTTGACCTAAGGGATAGAGGTCGAGCAGGTTTACTTATGGAAAGGACCTATTCCAAGCCAAGGAAATGGATGCGAGTAAAAGGGAGGGTTACTATCCAGTGTGGCTGCTGCTACAACTTCACAAATGATAGACAAGGGAATCCGCATGGGATCCTCAGACACGACCAAGTAGATCTGTTGCTGCCAATGATAAAGCTGATGATCAAAAGAATGGTCAAATGTTGTATTCTGACTGCTACCTGCACTCCAAATAGTTGTATTATCAACATCTATGATGAGGGTGATTGCATTCCTCTACACATTGATCACATGATTTTGTAAGACCCTTTTACGTGGTCTCATTTCTGAGCAAGAACAATATTTTACTTGGGAAAGAAATTGATATTGTCAGCCCTTGTGAGTTCAGAGGTTATGTGAAGATTCCTCTACCAGTCGGTTCAGTGCTCGTTCTTAAAGGTAACAGTGCAGACATCGCCAAACATTGCATTCTAGAGGTATGACACCGTAGGGTGTCCGTGACTTTTTACAGGATGGATGATAGCAAAATGTCATATGGATTTGAGCCAGACCTGGAACTGGAAGAGCTACTGCCGTATGAGCTGTGTGAGGGTTGTACCTCTAAGTACATGTGAAGGCAACTCTTATCCTGGAGCATGACTTAGACGGTCTGCTTAATCAGGAGCTCGTTGTACCTTATACAGATGTTCAGAGGGTTCACTTTCCTTTTTTTAGCAACATGATATATATCTGATATATTCAGCCCACAATATATTCATAACATGAGATGTTATGGATGTACTCCAACATGGACTATATATTGTACCTTTTTGAGGCATCAACCTATGTTCGATCTATAAAATCTTTATTGAAATAGATTAATGAAAATTTTTCTCAGAAATGTGCCTTTTTGTTAGTTGCCTTTTTGTGCGATGGATGAAAGCGAAGAACCATGCGTTGGTTCAGAATTTCAATGAACGAAGAACCAAACAACGAACCTTTAAGAATAAAATAAACTCAAATAAAAATGATCACAAATGAACAAACAACAAAATAAATTTCTTTTGAAAATTAACCAACTAAAATTAAAATTTTAAGAACTTATTTTGAAAAATTAAAAGTGATAAAAACAACAAGAAGAGGAAACGAACCTATTGAGTGGATTCTCTCATTTTTCGAGTTTCTTACTCTTGGTGTGCACAACACAACCATCTTTATCTGCATTAACTCTCTTCACATTCCCGTGGAGTTTCACATTCTGCACAAAACCCCACAAAACTCTGCAAATCTTCTTCAAAAAAATCAACCTTTTCACATCACACATTTCTACAAATTCAACATCACAAACTCTCTACACTGTTTTCATACGACTAAAACAGTGTTTTCATATGACATATCACAAAAACAATACCCAGATTTTGACTCCCCATATTTGAGATAGGAGTAAGACTCTCCTTTATGGAACATCGCATCCTATTCTCAACACCTTTCAAGATTGGTGTAAGTCCCCTCCACGACTTCCAATTCTCTACCTACATCTTTGATATAGGAGTAAGAATCCCCTTTATAGAACATCACATCCTATTCTCAACACCTTTTGAGATTGGTGTAAGGCCCCTCCACGGCTTCCAATTCTATACCTACATCTTTGAGATAGGAGTAAGACTCCTCTTTATGGAACATTACATCCTATTCTCAACACCTTTCGAGATTGGTGTAAGGCCCCTCAACGGCTTCCAATTCTCTACCTACATCTTCGAGATAGGATTAAGACTCCCCTTTATGGACATCACATCCTATTCTCAACACCTTTCAAGATTGGTGTACGTACCCTCCATAGCTTCCAATTCTCTACCTACATCTTTGAGATAGGAGTAAGACTCCCCTTTATGGAACATCGCATCCTATTTTCAACACCTTTCAAGATTGGTGTAAGGCACCTCCATGGCTTCCAATTCTCTACCTACATCTTCGAGATAGGAGTAAGACTCCTCTTTATGGAACATCGCTTCCTATTCTCAACACCTTCCGAGATTGGTGTAAGTCCCATCCACGGCTTCCAATTCTCTACCTACACCTTTTGAGATTGGTGTAAGGCCCCTCCACGGCTTCCAATTCTCTACCTACATCTTTGAGATATGAGTAAGACTCCCTTTTATGTAACATCACATCCTATTCTCAACACCTTTTAAGATTGGTGAAAGGCCCCTCCACGGCTTCCAATTCTCTACCTAAATCTTTGAGATAGGATTAAGACTCTCCTTTACGGAACATCACATCCTATTCTCAATACCTTTCAAGATTGGTGTAAGGCTCCTCCACGACTTCCAATTCTCTACCTACATCTTCGAGATAGGAGTAAGACTCCCCTTTATGGAACATCGCATCTGATACTCTACTCACACCTTTCGAGATAGGAATAAGACCCCCACCGTGGCATCCTGCTCTCAATCTTTGAAGAAATCACTTACACACTGATTCCCATCCTTTGTAAATACCTAAAATTTCATAACTCAAAATTCACTCTCCAATCCCTAGTGAAAGTCCCTACTCCTTGATTTCAATCAGACGATCATCTGCTAATATCCCCAGTAGAAACAAATCACACACACAACTCTGCACATACTTCCGGGTCTGTTGACTTAGGAGTTTGTATTAGTTTTTGTTGATCTCGTCGGTCAACGCCAATACGCGCGGTGTGCTTGCCCAGCACACCCCACCTATTGGGGGTCCATTTGTTGACCTCACTTTTGGTTGAGGTTTAGTTTTTCCTCTTTAGTAGCCTAAGGTCTAGCCATTGGACTTTCCTATTGTACTACAAGGAACCCTCACCATTAGAAATTCTACACTCTTCTCTACTCAACTTGAAGTTTCACATATTGGTCCTAACCTCTAGCACTTAGTAGGTGAGGTCACTATGAGGTAACTCAAGATGAGTTACCTTTAGGACTGCTGGACCTTAGGGTTGACCCTAGGTGTTGGTCTAGGGCTAAGGCACTAGCTTGCAATCACTTCACAATCATTCATTACCCTAAACCCAGAACTTCTAGGCATTGGTCCCCTGATACTTTTGGGAGACTCCTATAGATGGTTCCCTAAACCCATTAGCCTTGGGCTAGGGTTTGGCTAAGATCACTCTATAGAGGACCCAAAATGGGGTTTCCATTTGTCCATGGCTTATTGATGGTGGTTGGTACCTCAACTCTACCAAGACACCCAACTTAGCCTTTTGCCCTTAAATTCCCTCAACTTACCTAGATACCCTTGGAACCCCAAATTTGGCCAAAATTTCCAAACCTACCCAAAATACCCAACCTGACTCAAAAATCATTTCAAACACCTTGAAAACACCCAAACTACTCAAAATCACCAAAATTGGCCAAATTACCAAAATACCCCTCCTTACCCCAAAATTTCAAAAATTCCCAAAAATTTCCAAAACCTCCCAAATATTTGCAATTTCATTTTTCTCAACTATCACATGACCTAATTTGGCCAATTTAACCATCTTTGATCAAAACCCCTAAATTACCCTTTAAAGGCCCATATTTTCCCCAAATCACACCAAATGTCCATCAATTTGATCTCAATCTCCCCAAATTTCAATCCCAAACTCAAATTGACCTTCAATATGACCAAAATAAACCAAATTGAAGCTCAATTGACCCATTCTTTGAGCCCAATTTTGATTTAGATCAAAACCCCATTTTTGGACCCATGACTTGGTTTCACCAAATTGAACCCATGACCTACTCCATTTGCCACAATTTGTGTTGAAAAACCTTCATAAAATCCCCATATATTAAAATTAACCTTAAATTAGTCTTAGTGAAACCTCAAATTCATTTGATTTCAACCTAAGTCCAAAAGCCCCAAATTTTCCCCAAATTGGCCATGTCTTAAAATCTCGCCAAATTGATGGCCTTAGCCCCAAAATTTCCACTCCATCCCTTCATAAAAAAATCTTCAAAACATCTCCCTTGATCATTTGGACCATTCAATTTGGACTTACCCCAAGGCTAGCCAAAGAACCTAGACCCATGTCTAGCCCAACATGCCTAAATTGATAAA
Organism: Phalaenopsis hybrid cultivar; assembly: GCA_002079205.1. Taxonomy (NCBI): domain Eukaryota; kingdom Viridiplantae; phylum Streptophyta; class Magnoliopsida; order Asparagales; family Orchidaceae; genus Phalaenopsis; species Phalaenopsis hybrid cultivar. Next base: position 56,296 of record JXCR01115247.1, on the reverse strand, counting down.
AATTCAAAAACCCCTCAAATTGACCTACCAATTGAACTCAAAATCACTTCAACCCTTCACCAAAAATTTTCATAACAATCGTCTACATAATATTGATTAATCAATTAGGCCAATTGACATGGCTAGCCTAGCCCAAACCCAAGCTTTGATCACTTGAACCCACATTGACCTATGCATTAAAGATGGCCTAACTACCCCAAAGTCATCAAATTAACTCCACCTCAGCCATGGATTAGACCCTAAGACTGAGCCAAAACCCATCTAACTACCTAAACTAACCCATGGACTAAAAGTCACTTAAATTAAGGGATTTTATTCCCAAAAAATGCACCTGCTTAAGATACCCTTACCAAAATTAAACCTCATTGCATTAAGTTGCTTTGACAGATTCCCCTGGATGCCTTGAGCACCTAGCCACCTCACCCTACCATGGCTGACCAGCCTAGTCAGTGGAGAACCTAAAAACCGAGAGCCACCCCCATGAAACTTCAGCCAAATCAAACCTAGAGGTCAGCTCAGCCAAACCAAATTGTAGAGCTCCTCTGCCCTCCACCTAAGCACCACAATGCACCCAAACATTTGCCCCGAGGGCCACCCCATGACCATTTTTATTAAAACTCACCTCCACGACCATGAGATGAAATTGACCACAGAGCCTCTCTGAGATCCCCTATGTGCAATCCAACCCTCTTCCCCCACTGAATTCCACTGTGGAAGCTCAATTTTCAGCTTAAACCTTTGTCAAAAACCAGGACACCTTCACAACCAAGAAAGAAGCCAAAGCCCCACAAAATCCCCCTCTGAAATAGCCTCTATAATAGCTCTAGACCAACACCCAAATCCGACCATGATTGAAATCATATCTAGGCCTCACACCAAGACCAAAGACTCAATCCCTAGCCTCTTTGGGTCATAAAAAATGTGTCGGGACCCTCTGATCGAAGCTTCACTTCTCAAAGTAAAGGTATAAAACTTCTCTTCCTCCGAAGCCCATGTTGATTCTCCATTTAATTAGGCTTAATTTGATTGCATGATTGCCATATGGATGTGTTCGTCTCTCTTAGACAAGCCCATAAAATCAAATCTGAAGTGATTTGGTTGAGTCTAGGTTGATATCTTAAGGTTTTAGTGTGGACAGTCACGGGATCACACTATTCGGGACGATGAAGAGGAGCCATTTGATCAAGCGTGTATCGAATGGATGTAAGAGATCAAATCGGACAGCTCTTTAGAACATAAACAGCGGGTCAATTCAGCAGTTATGTGGATGGCGGTGTCCAACCAGAGCGCGCTACGCGTGCCTTCGAATTGCCTAGGATCTAGTCAGCACGCGCTGTTTAAATAGATAAATAGGGATTTTTCCTATTTATTTAAACACCCCTAACTTAAAAAATTTATATCTTGGTGTAGAAAAATAAAAAAAATAAAATAAAAATACCCTCTTGCTTAGTGAACAAAGGAGAATAATGTGGAAATAATTTTAAGTCCATGTGATGCATATTTTATTTTTAATTAATTAAACACTGATTTGAATCTTTTGATTCTCCATGCATGTAGACTTATTACCATAACTTGAATTGTTGGCATGCTTTAGCCTCTGTGATGGGGAATATTCTCTGATTTTTTCAAAGTCAGAGGAGGTCCCTAGAAAGAGAATCACATTTTTCAAGTTTATGTGCATTATTTGTTTAAAATAATCATGGAGATTAGCATGTTGCTTAAAAAAATCCAAAAAAAAATTGAAAGGTTTACTATGACTAGGGAACCCTTGAGAAAATTTCCCATGAGCCAAGTCATTCAAAATACACCTAATCTTTACAAACCCTAAATCACTAAGATAATTAATTTTGAAAAATACAAACAATAAAATGACTTAATTTCTTAGCTCCACTGTCTTTTTAGGATTGAGAGAACACACCATAAAAATTTCAAAGCATTTTAAGTTCATTTGATAACCTAAATTGATTTTTCAAGTTAAATAACATTTTTGGCATAAAAATGAATTTTAAAAATCAAAACTTAACTTGAAAAATTATAAAACTTAGTTTTATGAGTTCTCTATGATTAGTGGTATTTTCTAAAATTAAAATGACATTTAAAATAAAAAGTTTATTTTTAGCCTATTTTAAATATTTAAATAATTAAAAATCCCTAAAAATCACAAAAAAATAATAAAAATTCATAGAAATATTCGAAATTGTTTCCTAAGCACTTAGGAATAATTGGAATATTTTTCCTGGTTTTCTAAATAAAGATATTGAATTTTAAAGCTTAAAAATGATTTTGAAAGGCAAGAATGAGTTTTCACTAAAAAAAATTCCAATAAATCAAATAAAATTCAAAAAAATATAAAATCTTCTTCTCTAAGTTCTCTGAGTTTAGGAGGATTCTTTTCCAAAAATATAAAACTTGATTTTCTCTATTTAAAATATTTTATAATTAATAAACACCCTAAAACTTAAAATTATTTTTAAAATTCAAATAAAATTCAAAGAATCATGAAATTTGGTTAAAAGGCTTCTCTGGTCTTGGTCTATCTCCACTAAAAATTTCAAGTGATTAGCATTTATCTTGGTCAAGTTATGAATTTTCTTTGAAAAATCCTTTTTTTGCATGAAAATAATTATGTAAATTAAAATAATTTTTGAAAAATCACACTTTCTCCTCTGATGTCTCAATTAACGCATGAGTGAGGTAGGATACAAATTCAACAGTCATTTGGATTAAATTTGATGAATTATGAAGTGATAGAGCCTTAGAGGCAAATGTGTAATTTTGGAAATTTAGCCTTAAACATTTAGGCCTAATTTCAGAAATGGAAATGAGAAATCTTTGATTCTAATTAACATATTTGGATGTTTGAAACACAAGGGGTTAACTGATAGAAACCAACCTCACTTGTCCTAATTAAAAACGATAAATTTGCAATTTCCTTAAATTACATAAATTTGGGAGTCTAGCTGATTAAATGATCCTAGATTTAGGGGTATGATTTTGGGTATTAATAACTCACTAATTTAATACCCCTATTTGATGAAAAAAAAAACATGAACCATCATCATCACTTGTAAGTCAATTTCATTTGTAATGACTAAGACATTCACCATCTTAAGGGCTTAGTAGTGACTTAGGCTAAATCAAGTTTCATTTAAATAAGGATTAGAAAAAAAAACATCATTGAAAATTAAAACATCTTTCAAACACTACAAGCCCAATTATAACCAAAATTTGGTTAAGTGTTTCAATAAAACTAACTTGCCACTTTAAGAGTATTCACCCACATAATTTTCAAAATTAAATTACAGATGATAATTAGCCTATTCTTATGGATAATTGAGACATCAATGTTTATTAAGCATTAGGGTGTTTTATGGGATGAATTATTAAGCAACATAATAATTTTAAAAGAATTTGGGATTTTCCACCAGACAGCGAGAGAGTAGCACAGACCTGCTTCTTTCTCTTGATCTGTTGGATACCTCGAAGATCTACTAAACGTAATACATTTTGCTTGGCAACATCATCCTTAATTAAACTCCTAAGGACCCACCAAGATATGACCTAGGGTTAGATAGGTCGTCAAAATTTTACTTCTCTATCTCATATAAACTGTCTTAACATGCCTTTTGAGTTTCAGGTGGTGGAAGGAGAAGACTCACCAGGTATGTTTTTATAGTTTTCAGCGTTGTCTTTCTTGTACTTTCATACCATGCTGTTATACCTGCAAACTTACATGCTAAACAACAATTTCACCCTGCATGAAAACTAAAACCATCAGGATAGCCACAAAACCAAAACTAAAACCAAAACCAAAGCAAAAACTAAAATCAACCAAGATAAAATTCACCGCCACAACATTTAAAATATAAAATAACTAAAAATTTAATCAAAAACATCACACAAAACTACAATTGTAACTAAATTAAGAGGTCTCCATCGGATGACCAGAAATCCCTCGGAGGAGGTAACCTACATGCTAACGAGTCTTCCCACGGTCTAAATGAAATTATGGAACTCATTAAGTTGAGTTTAGTAAATTCATTTGGACATAAAATGTCTCCATTGGAAGATCGGGAACCCCTAGGAGGAGGTAACCTACGGTTGCTAACGAGGCTTCTATCTCTATAGGATGATCGGGAATTCCTCGGAGGAGGTAACCTATGATTGCTAACGAGGCTTCCCTACGGTCTAAATGAAATTATGGAACTCATTAAGTTGAGTTTAGTAAGTTCATTTGGACTAAGTAAATCTAATAGAAAATAGTGGTGCCGGAACGAGGGAACCATGGAATCCTAACCGGTGTCGCTCTAATAAACTTTAATATGCCTCCATAAAATTGAAAGAACTTCAACCATAGGGATACCTGATTTAACATCATAACTTGACACACTTGAAAACTTAAACTCGTCGCAGCAAGGGGCTTAGAGCTAGCATGGTGGGCAGCACGACCATCTTCAATAGCAAAACCTGTCTTCTCTAACTAAACAAATCTCCCTTCCTAGAGCTTGGAGCTAGCATGGTGGGCAGCACGACCATCTTCAATAGCAAAACCTATCTTCCCCAGCTAAACCAATCTTCCTTCCTTAGATATCTTCAACAGCAAAACCTTTCTTCCCCAGCTAAACCAATCTTCCTTCCTTAGACTTAAACAGTTCTTCAATAGAAAAACCTGTCTTCCCCAGCTAAACCAATCTTCCTTCCTTAGACTTAAACAATAAATACATAGGACTTCAAGGTTGCTTGCTTATGCAACATAAATCCTCACCTTATCTTTAGGCCTTTGTGTAGCCCTGCTATACAATATAAGCCCTAACTCATCTTCAACAGCAAAACCTGTCTTCCTCAGCTAAACCAATCTTCCTTCCTTAGACTTAAACCACTTTGAGGTTGCTTGCTTATGCAACGTAAATCCTCACCTTATCTTTAGGCCTTCGTATAGCCCCTTTGAGGTTGCTTGCTTATGCAACGTAAATCCTCACCTTATCTTTAGGCCTTTGCATAGCCGAACCCTATCTTCCCCAGCTAAACCAATCTTTCTTCCTTAGACTTAAACAACAAAGCCATAGGACCTCGAGGTTGCTTGCTTATGCAACGTAAATCCTCATCTTATCTTTAGGCCTTTGTATAGCCCTTCTATACAATATAAGCCCTAACTGGTCTTAGGATTCCGAAGTTGTCATGACCTAAACCCTCACATCTTCCAGTCTATTTGTGTGATAGTTTCAAATGAATGTAAGCCATAACTAATAAAATTGGTAGGATGAAACACCTAAATATTTCTGCTCAAAACTGAAGCCAAACATTATGATAGCTTGGGAAGTGACTGAGGTTCTCCTCTGGATTCATGAAATCCCCGAGTTCTTTCTTTTTTGGACTTTACAATAAAATGTTCCAAATTTGGACCAACCCCTTTTACACATTTAGGTTCGATCTCATTGAAAAGTCCTACCCTTTAAAACTCCCTGAAGATAATATTTCCTGATTTTTATTGAGATTCTTAGGTGACTTTTGTCTTCTAAGATGTAATTAAATATAGGGCTTGCCCTTAGAAGAAGCATGTCCGAACCCAGCTTAATATAAACCCTTTTTATTCCTTTATATTAAATAGGGGAACTTGTCGACAAATACAAAGGTTTCGCAGACCAAATGGATGTCATATATTCCTGTTTATTTGATCTAGTCTCATCCTTAAGTCTTGTGTTTATCCTTTGGGATAGATACATGATTTGAGGTACAACGCTCTTTCATTTAAACTATGAAAATATGGGGTAAGTTTGATTTCATATTTTTCTAAACTAAGTATATATGTAAATTAAAACTTCCTTCCGAAGCGGGCGACGAGATTTCAATTCCGGTGACCGGCAGCTTCTTATGAGCAACTCATCCAACCAAAAATAGCGCCGACAGACATTTGGCTCTGTACCCCTCAGAACATATGGCTCTGCATCCATTGAGAGATATGGCTCTGCCTCTACCAGGTAATCAGCAGTCTGAGATCCATCACCAGTAGATGCATATTCTTCTAATGTGCTATATTGCTATTGATGTAGGACATTGCAGTCCAGGCACTCCATGAATGCCCCTGTAGTTAAGACCCATGCAGGTATTTTGACATTGCAGGTAGGGCAACCCATACACAGAACATCTAAAGCTAGTAGTATCTTTAACTTTGTAACAAACTCGAACTCCTCATCCATTGTGGGCTGGCTGGAGGAGGTCTCTTTCATGCCCGGATCATAAATGTATCCCTTAGAAATAGGAGTGAGCAAGTTGTCTGTCGCTTTCTCTTATCGTAAGAAAGCTCTCTATTTTTGTCGACTGGCGTTTCTTCACTGTGTTCTTCGTAGAGGAGCAAATGGTATCCTTTCATTATCAATAGCAACTAGGCCCCTGGTTGGCGTAGCTATCATGTATGGTAAACGACTTGGCCCCTCCATAAGGTCCTGTTGTCCATCACGTTCTTTCCTTTCAGTGATTCAATGTCTTTGGTAGCCACCCTTAGTAGTGAGGACAGTTCTTCCTTTTCCTGTCGACTGATGAAATTCATTAAAGGCCCCTCGTAATCCATGCTGACTTGGTTCAATTTCATTTCAAAATCTATAGTATCGCCCTCCGACACAATTTATTCATTTAGTGTGAGACTCCAACCATCTTTAAAGGTGAAAATCAACCTCTGGCCTAACATTTATTTGTAGAAGATAGGAAAAATGTCAGTGGGCTGAAACTTAGCGTGAACAAGAACAAAACAAAGTATTTATTAAAGAAAATTTTTGTTTATTTTGGCGAAGAGATCACTTATTTATGAGTGAATTTTCTTTAATTTAGTAGCATATTAAGTTTGAAAAGAGAAAATTGAAGTGTGTAATTTTCAAAAAAAAAAATTATTATGTTGAGCTTAATTTTGTTACAAAAATTTTGAACCTGGTCACAGACGTTTGGCCACATGGATAACCCCAAAATAATCAAAATTTCAAATCAAGCGTAGGCAAGCAATGTCAGGTTGCGTAGTATGTCTTCAGGTATCATCCGTTGATTGGTAGCATGAGTCTTTCGCCCCGGAAGTCCACTAACTCGTAGGCTCTTCCTGCGTAAACCTTTTCAATGACAAATGATCCCTCCCAAGTTGGCTCGAATTTTTCACCTGTCTTGCGGCATGCAAGAATAGGCCTTTTGAGCATGAGGATGAGGTCACCAACTTTGAATGTCCTTGGGCAGACCAATTTGTCATGAGCTTGTACCATCTTTGCCTAGTAAAGTTCTAAATGTTGTTGTATTTCAAGTCATTTTCCTTACAGACTCTCTTGTTCCTCGAGCCAGAGCTTTGCACTTTCTTCTGTTGTAAGTTGGTTGGCGACAGTGACTCTTAGAGTCGGTGTCTGAATTTCTAACGACAGCACGACATCGGACCCGTACATGAGCATGTAGGGTGTACAATGAGTGGGAGTCCTGAACGTCGTTTGGTAGGCCCACAAAGCTTAGCAATTTGTTGTGCCAATCCCTTTTGTTTTTCTCTAGTGTTTTCTTTAAAATCTGTACTAGTGTCTTATTGAATTCAACCAATCTGTTTGCTCTGGGATAGTAAATTGTAGAATATCTCCAATCTATCCTGTGTCTTTTGATAAAATTATTGATCTTTGTGCTTTTAAAAGATGTCCCATTGTCGGAAATTATTCTTTGTTGTACTATGAAAAGGTAGATGACTTGGCTTTTGAAGAATTGAAGGACGTACTGTGTTGTAACCTCTCATAGCGCCACTGCCTCTGCCCATTTGGAGAAATAGTTTGTAGCGGCAAGCATAAACCTATGTCCTTTGGAAGATAGAGGGTCTATGGACCTATTATGTCTGTGCCCCAACACTTGAATGGCCACAAAGCAACAGTTGGGTGTAGCGCATTCAGAGGTTCGTGGAAGACCACCCCATACACTTGGCACTGATGACATTTTCTGGCTGTATCCATGCAGTCGAACATCATTGCTGGCCAGTAATATTCGAGTCTCTTGATCTTCATTTTCATTTTTAGCCCTGATTGGTGAGCGCCACACAATCCAACATGTACTTCTTTGATGATATTTCGGGCTTCGGCTTTGCTTAGGCATCGTAGCCACATCTAGTCGAACGATCTTCTGTAGAGGACATCACCCACTAGAGCGTATGACATAGCCCTCCTTGTATTGTGATGTGCCCTAGACTTGTCTTCTGGCAACTTTCCAGTATGCAAATATTCTATTAATGGCTAGCACCAATCTTCATTGATATTCGCAACTGCAATCATTATTTCTTCTTTTTCAAGCTTGTATAGAGTTTTGAGGTTGATTTGAGATAAAACTTATCTTCATTGTATTGATATTTCAATGAAATCCTCAAGGGGACACGCCAGTTCTTTAGCAAGTTTTGCTAGAGCGGATGCATGAGCATTATCTCCCCTAAGAGTCTGGTAGAAAGTCACATTGAGAATTTGTTCCAGTAGCTTCATTGCGTATTGGTGATATTCTGCTATTCTTGGTTTCAGAATTTTGTATTGTCCAGCGACTCGCTGGATGATGAGTTGAGAATCATCGTGGATGGCAATGTTTGTTATATCCATTGATATTTTCAACTCCAATTCAATGATTAAGGCTTCATATTCTGCTTTGTTGTTGGTGCATGTCTTTGTCAGGTGGTATGAGAACCTCAACATACTCTTATCTGGCGTGATAAAGATCAAACTGATCCATGATTTGCCTGGTATGACTGTGTCTGATCCTTTGTCTGTTCTGGCTGATGAAGCACCATCAAAGTGTATCTCCCAGTGTTGCGTACTCGTAAATTCCATTTGTAGTATATGCTCGTATGGTAACTCATTGTTGAGAGGGGACCTGGCTGGCAGTTGGTGTGCAGCGAGAAAGTCTGCTAGAATGTGTCCCTTGATAGCATGGAGGAGAACAAAAGTTATATCGAATTGTAATAAGATCATCGACCATCTTGCTAGATGTCCGGAGAGTGTTGGTCGGGTCATCAAATATTGCAATGGGTTAACTTTTGAAATTAGGGTAATCTTATGAGAGAGCATGTAATGTATAAGCTTATGGGCGGTGAAAACTAATGTTAGCAATGCTTCTCAATAGGCAGATGCCTTACTTCCATCAGTATTAGATGACAACTCAAGTAGTAGAGTGCGTTTTCCTTACCCTCGTCATTGATTTGGGCTAAGAGGGCTCCAAGAGAGTTATTCAGGGCCGCGGTATAAAGTATCAAAGGTTTCCATGGGATAGGGGCTGCTAAAATAGGGGGTGTCATTAAATATTATTTAATGTCTTCAAAGGCCCTTTGGCGTTTCTCTTCCTAAATGAATTTGGCATCCTTTTTAATTAATGCCTAGAAGGGCTGACACCTACCTGAGATATTAGAAATAAAACGTCTCAGATATGTCAACTTCCCCTAGAAGGAGCGTAGTTGTTTTAAGGTTTTAGGAGGAGACATTTCCAAGATAATTTTAAACTTATCCGGGTCGATCTCGATTCCTCAATGACGGACAATGAATCCTAGAAACTTCCCAGAGGTAACACCAAAGGCGCACTTTAAGGGATTCATTTTAAGGTCATATTGTCGTAACCATTCAAACACAATCCTTAAATTGCCCAAATGGTCTATCTTTTGTTTGATTTTGATGACCAAATCATCTACGTAGAATTCCACTTGCTTGTGAATGAGGTCGACGAAAATCTTTGTCATTGCAAGTTGATTTGTTGCTCCAGAGTTCTTTAACTCAAACGGCATCGCTGTGTAGCAAAAAGTCCCGATCGGTGTCCTGAAGGCTGTAAGTGCTGCATCTTCGGGAGCCATCTTGATTTGGTTGTATCCCGATTATCCATCCATGAAAGAGAAGATTTCATGTGTAGAAGCAATATCCACCATCATTTTTAGTATTGCTAGTGAAAACTCGTCTTTCGGACATTCTTTGTTTAGATCTTTGAAGTCGACGCAAATACGGATTTGTCCATTTCTCTTCTTGACAGGTACAATATTGGCTAACCATGTGGGGTATTGCTCTAATTTTATAAAGTTAGCGTCTATTAATTTCTTTTCCTTGGCGATGACTTGTTGCTCTATTTTGAGGAACATTTTTCTTGGAGCTTGTTTTACTGGGGTTATATTTCTGTCCACCCTGAGTTTATGAACTGTAACTTTTGCTGACAGTCCTGACATTTCATCATAACTCCATGCAAAGCAATCTTTGAATTCTGTTAACAATTTCATCAACCATAGAGATTATTCATCATTAAGTAGAGAACTTATAAATATAGGTCGGGGTTGTTCTTCAGTCTCGAGGTTGATTTATTTTAACTCATCAACAGTTAATTTAATTTCCTCCTCAAAATATAGGTCATAGATTCATCCTCTATATCGAGGAAATCCTCTTTTGATTCATTAGTAACAACCATGCAAAATTCTGAATCATCGACTGGTCCTATTGTACCAAATCTGAGACCCCACTTTTGAGTTGGGAGTTTGACTTTTAACACTCCATAACTTTTCAAAAAGTTGTAATTTATCTTTTGGCATTTATTTTAGAAAATGTCCTTGTTGAATTAACTTTTGTACGTAAGGCGAGAAGCAACCAAAAGGCAATTTCATTAATTCATTAGAATCATCATCCAAATTTAAATGATTTTTAATATTATTAGAGGTAGAAGCACAATAAAATTTGATCGGCTTTGAACCAGCACTATGGACTTCCTTGACCTCTAAACTCTTGACCTTTTGAGGCAGGATTGGAGCAAGGGTCATGGTATTCACATAGTGGTTTATCCGATCATACATTGTCTCATATTCGCTTTTCTTTGCATCTTCTAAGGATATCTCATATTGAGGTTTCCTTTACTTTGTCATCATTATTTAATCTTCAGAACTATCTTCATCACTGATGTTGATGTTTGGCCTAGTCTATCCAACAATTAAGTTGGTTCTTGCTCGTCCATGTCCACGGCCTCGACCTCGACCTCGGGTGCGCGAACTAAAAGATCCTCCACCAACTTATTGTAAGAGAGTAGTGGAAGCTCGCTGAAGCAGAGTTGAATGTCCCTGCCATGGTACATCTTTGGGATCTTAACTTTTGTTTGTTGCAATTTTGTGAGAGAAGACAGTTTTCTTTAGAGGCACGTAGTAGGCAGCATCTTCATGAATGCCAACTTCATGAACTGAAAATGGTTGTAGATCTCCTTTGATGCAATGTTCTTTTCATTCTTTGTAGTACTTGATGCATTAGTGTAGAGACAATGAAACCATGTTGTGTTCATGAATCCACGGTCAACCAAGTAGAGCATTGAAAGAAGTCTCAGCGTCGATGATATGAATTTGATGGTTGTTGCTAGCTCTCCAACCTTCATAAACAATGCAATCGATCCACGGGCTCTTTCTACCTTTTGGTTGAATCTTTTTAACATCATTTTATTGGTTGTAAGCTCTTGAGCTTTGATGTCAAAATAGGCTAATGTTTGTAGACCCATCAAGTTGAGTGATGCTCCAGGATCTATTAAAACTCTAAACAACACAAATCTACCAATGTTAACGAAGATGTAGAGTGGTCGGTGGTACCGAGCAGCAAATCTTCATCCTTGAAGGTCACCCCAAGTTGTTCTGTCAACGAGCAAACTTCAGCTGAGGATGTGCTGGCCAACTGGGCTAAGCAAATCTATGGGTCGAGCAATGCTGTAATCAGTGACTCTCATCTCCTTTGATAGGATCAGAGCATCATAGATGCTTAATTGGGCCAGTAACTTCCTAAGGTGAGCTAGCATGTTGTAATCCACTTTGTATGGTCCTTCAATTTTCTTTTCGTTATGTGTTTCTTCCACTGGAAAAAAGTTACTATTTATTTTCCTTTATCCACTGGAGCTGTTCTTGGGGGTAACACTTTCCCGCTCCTCAAGTTTATTTCTATAATATCTTCTTCTTCATGTACCTTTATTGAATTTTCTGGTGTTTCTTCCTTTTCGGAAAGATCTAAGTTGATGGAAAGCAGTGTACCATGGTGCTCGAGGATTGGCTCCTCACTTCTGGTTTTGTCGTAACTGTTATCATTGATGTCTCCTTTGGTATTGTTAACGAGTTTGTTAGACTCAAGTACGGTTTGAGGATCATTTCATGAATCAAGATCAAAGTTAGATCGGTCATAATCGATTACTTCATCACTAGAAGTAGTTAAAATGTAGCCAAAATCATGATCATTATATTCATAAGACCTCGAAGGGGTTAAAAGATAATCATAAAAAGTCAGGGGTTCGAGGATTTTCTTCCCCGAATTTGAGACAACCAATATAGCAGAGTGAACCCCTATCCTACCCTCCGTGCTATCAATCTTTGCAATGACATTCTTCTTTCTCCTTTTCTTTAACAATGACGGCTCTTGTGGTGAAATCTTCATCTCGTGCTTGAGAGGCTGAAGACTTTGAACGAAAGTTTGTTTTGACGCGTTCTGGATTTGGTTCAATATTTTCTTGGATGATTTGCTCCAGATCTTGGATGATTTGCTCCAGACCGCACTCCATCCATCTTTTCCAATGTATGTGGAAGAATGTTTCGAAGAATTCTGGATTTGATTTAGGACCCTCTTGAGCTCGTTCCAAGTTGTACTCCATCCCTCTTCTTCAGTATATGGATCAATCAGAGAAATCAGATTGGCCATAATCATATTTATGGAACCTATTTCATGTTATTTTAATTTTTCTTTTGGGATCATTATATTTCCTTCTTTGAGAATTTTCTCGAGCCAATCCTTAAAGATGAAGCATTCTTCTAAAGTGTGCCTAAGCAACCGGTGGTACGAGCAATAATTTGGTTGATCTTTCTTGTCAACTTCCTCAGGCTTCTTTGGATTTGGTAGTCTGAACTTAGACTTCTTCATCGAACTTCTAAAAATTTTGGATACGGCTTTATCTTTAACAGAATCTACTATTTTTTGTTATTCTGCTAGAGATATTCTCTTATTCCCTGTTTGAGGTGATCCTTCTTGAGGTGGCCACTGGTTGGACTGGCTATTCTGTTTCTGATCCTGCTATGATCAAGACTGACGAGGATTTTCTGCATATATCTTCATTGGATGTTTCCTTTGTCGACAGTCACTACTGTTCTTGACTTCTTTTTAAACACTTTGGTTGCCTTGGACTTGTGTGAATCCATATGTTTGATTTCTTCTTGAAGACCGCTGGCTTTACTGAGTAGCTTCTCGAAGGATTTCATGGTGAGTCCCTTGATCATAAAAGCTACTAGCCCGTGAATGCTTTTGAGTAAGATCTCAATTTCATGATGTTCCTGTAGCTGAGATTCACATTTCATGCTAAGGTTTCTCCACCTCTAAATGTAGTCCACCAAAGTCTCGTTGAGCTTTTGTTTTTCCATCATAAGTTCTCCTACAGACACATGATGTTGCGCACCAGCAAATCTTTTCATAAATAATTGTTCCAGCTCGATAAATGTCTTTACTGATCTGTTGGGCAAATCGACATACCAATTGAAGGCTATCCCTGACAAGCTGCTGACGAACTATTGGAAGAGTAAAGCTTCGCTATTTTTTGTGTTGCCACAACTGGTTTGGAAATGTGCTATATGTTGTCTGGGATTTCCAGTCCCATCAAATATTTTAAATTTTAGGGGCACGAAACCCTTGGGGAAGGGTACAACATCGAATTCTTTCGAGTAAGGTATACCCTTTAGAATCAATGCACCACCCTTGGATTGAGTTAAGGCCTCCCGAATTTGTTTGAAAAAATTACCTGACAATTTGAAGTATGTGTTTTTGGAAGACTCATCTACATTACCTATTATTACCAAGCCACTTGAAGTATGTGTTTTTAGGAGACTCATCTACATTACCTGTTATTATATCTTTTCCTAGCCACTTGAAGTATGTATTTTTAGGAGACTCATCTACATTACCTATTATTATATCTTCTGCCTAGTCACTTGAAGTATGTATTTTTAGGAGACTCATTTACATTACATGTTATTATATCTTCATTAAAAGAACTGCAAGAGCAAAGACTGTTAGACACATTAAAAAGATATAAGAAAGCTTTTGGTGGGACCTTAGTGGATATTAAGGAAATCAGTCCTTTAATCTGTATGCACAGAATTATATTAGATGAATAATATAAATCAAGAGTTGATCCACAAAGGAGATTGAAACTGATAGAGAAAGAAGTAGTACAAATGGAAATTTTGAAATGATTAGACACTGGTATTATATATCTTATTTTAGATAGTGCGTGGGTAAGTCATATTCATTGTGTTTCTAAGAAAGGAGGAGTGACTGTTGAAACAAAAAAAAATAATGAATTAATACCTATCATACAAGTTAGTGGGTGGCGTATTTGCATTGATTATAGAATATTAAACACTGCCACCAGGAAAGATCACTTCTCTTTACCCTTTTTAGATCAGATAGTGGATAGACTTGCTGGGCACAAATATTTTTGCTTTTTAGATGGATATACTGGTTACCATCAAATTCTTATTGCTCCTAAGGATCAAGAAAAGACAATATTTTCTAGTTCTTTTGGAACTTTTGCTTTTAGAAGAATGCCTTTCGGATTATGTAATGCACCTGCAACATTCCAGAGATGTATGATGTCCATATTTAGTAAGTTAATTGATGATGGATTGGAAGTATTTATGGACAATTTCTCTGTATTTGGAGCTTCATTTGACGCATGCTTAAATTACAAAGTGTTTATGGATGATTTCTCTGTATTTGGAACATCATTTGACGCATGCTTAAATTATCTTAAGTATTTATGGATGATTTCTCTGTATTTGGAACATCATTTGAAGCATGCTTAAATTATCTTACGTATTTGGAACATCATTTGAGCATGCTTAAATTATCTTGTTTGGAGTTATGCGAAAGAACTAATTTAGTTCTAAATTGGGAGAAATGTCAATTTATGGTTGAAGGAGGAATATGGAGTTATGCAAAAGAACTAATTTAGTTCTAAATTGGGAGAAATGTCAATTTATGGTTGCAAAAGTAATTGTTTTAGGGCATAAAATTTCAGAAGATGGTATGGAAGCAGACCCTGCAAAAATTCAAGTCATATCTAAACTAGCACCTCCTACTAATGTAAGAGGAGTTAGGAGTTTTCTTAGACAAGTTGGTTTTTATAGGCATTTTATTAAAGATTTCTCAAAAGTTACCAAACCTCTATGCCAACTTTTAGAAAAGGACAATAAATTTGCATTTACTAAAAGCTGTTTAAATGCCTTTGAGTTATTAAAGAAAAATTAATTGCAACCCCTATTATAGTTTCACCTAACTGGGAGAAACCATTTGAACTGATGTGTGATGCTAGCGATTATGCTATTGGAGCTGTTCTTGGACAAAGGTATGAAAATATTTTTAAAGTGATATACTACGCTAGTAAAACTCTTAACGATGCACAAATTAACTATAATGTTACTGAAAAAGAGTTACTGACAATTGTATATGCTTTAGATAAATTTAGATCTTATTTAATTGGAGCTAAATGTATTGTGCATACTGATCACTCTGCTATTAAATATCTAATGCAAAGGAAGGATGCTAAACCAAGGTTAGCATACTGATCAATCTGCTATTAAATATCTAATGCAAAAGAAGGATGCTAAACCAAGGTTGATATACTTTTGATGCAAAAATTTGATCTTGTGGTTATTGATAGAAAGGGAACTGATAATCAAATTTTACTATTGATGCAAGAATTTGATCTTGTGGTTATTGATAGAAAGGGAACTGATAATCAAATTGTTGATCGTTTATTGAGATTATAAAATCATGAATTAACTAACACCGATAATGAAATTATAGCTAGTTTCCCTAATGAACTAATTTATAATATCAATGAGTGGAAAATATCATGGTATGCTGATATTGTTAAATATATCGTAAGTGATATTTTGGCACCTATGCTGACATTACAACAACAAAGAAAATTCATTTATGATGCAAAAGCATATTTTTGGGATGAGCTCTATTTATATAAACAATGTAAGGATCTTATTATGAAATGTGTACCTTATCAAGAGACTGAGCTGATCATTCAGAAATATCATGATTCTGAATTTAGAGAACATTTTGGGATTGATAAAACTTCTTATAAAATTTTACAAGCTAGATTTTATTGGCCTACCATATTTAAAGATGTTTATATATATATAAAAACTTGTGATTGATGTCAACGAGTATGCAATATATCTAGAAGAAATGAAATGCCTCTAAATTTCATATTGGAAGTTGTGATCTTTGACGTTTGGGGATTAGATTTTATGGGATCGTTTATTCCTTCATTTGGGAACTTATATATATTAATTGCAGTGGACTACATTTCTAAGTGAATTGAAGCACAAAATTTACCTTGTTGTGATGCTAAAAGTGTTTTAAGATTTTTGATGAAAAATATTTTTACTAGACATGGAATGCCTATAATGATTATCACTGACGGAGGATGTCATTTTAGGAATAAATATATTCAGAGATTGACAGAAAAGTTTAATATTATTCACAGAATCTATACAGCTTATCACCCTCAAACCAGTGGGCCAGCTGAAGTTTCTAATAGAGAGATTAAGCAAATAGTTGAAAAGACTATAAACCCTAGTAGAATAAATTGGTCCAATAGATTGAACACTGCATTATGGGCTTAGAGGTAACGTTATAAAACTCCTATTGGAATGACTCCTTACAGACTAATTTTTGGAAAGACTTGTCACTTACGCTCCTATTGGAATGACTCCTTACAAACTAATTTTTGGAAAGACTTGTCACTTACCAGTAGAACTTGTAAACCCTAGTAGAATAGATTGGTTCACTAGATTGGATACCGCATTATGGGCTTACAGGACTACTTATAAAACTCAATGACTCCTTACAGACTGATTTTTGGAAAGACTTGTCACTTACCAGTAGAATTAGAGCATAAGGCATATTGGGTAATTAAAGAATTCAATTATAATTTGAAAGATGCTGGTAAAAAGAGATTGTTACAATTAAATAAATTGGAAGAATTAAGAAATGAGTCTTATGATAACGACGAAATTTATAAAGAAAAATTAAAGTTATGGTATGATCGAAAGATTAACCAAAAGCACTTAGAACCAGGACAAGAAGTTTTACTTTACAACACTAGGTTGAAATTATTTCTTGGGAAATTGAAGTCTCATTGGTTAGGTCCATTTACTGTGACTCAAGTTTATACTTACGGAGCTATTGAAATTGAAGATCAGAAAATGGGAAATAGATAAGTAAATGGTCATAGATTAAAACCATATTATGAGGGTAAAAGACCAAATTTTNCGCCGACGGCGCCCTTGACGCCGCCGACGGCGCCCTTGACGCCGCCGATGGTGGGTTTTTCCTGAGAGTCCAGACAAAATTAATACAGAAGTATGCCGACAGAGCCCTCGACCCCGCCGACGGTGAGACCGGTATGATGACGATTTCTTATATTTGAATGGTGGTTTTTGACAATTTTTGGGCAGGAATTGTCTTTTTAAACTCTAAAATTCAAATTCTAATTCATATTATCCCTCAAAAAATGATGTGAAACTCTACCAATTTCATTTCCATGGCGTCCAATTCCCCATTCAATCGACGAAAGTTTATTAGTCTGGAAGCGTAGCGAATCATCAACAAGTTGCTGACGAAGGAAAAATTAATCAAAGCACGAGGATTCGTGAATCATGGATTGAATAATCCCACGACGGATATTGAAGAAACAATAGTGTGGCGAAGATGGGAAGTATTGTGCTACACTACTGCCGTCGTGGTGGTTCCAGTGGTAAAAGAGTTTTATGCAAATTTACATGGAATCAACCAAGGAGTTGTTTATGTGCGAGGAAGATGGATCACTTTCACTCCTGCACGGATCAACGAATTATATATGATAAAAGATGTTCCTGTCTACCACTATTCCAATTTTGTCCCAAGGAGAAACCAGATGAATGAGTTTTACCAGTATTTAACGGATGAAACTAACGATTGGGAAACAAGAGAAAACGGGTATGTTAGTTTTTCTACAACACTCCTGAATCCTGTTTCTAAACATTGACACTTTTTAATTTCTGCGAAACTGTTACCTACAATGAAGATCGATAAAGTTTCTAAAGAAAGTGCCATTTTAAATTACTGCATCCAAAGGGGACTGTCGATCGACGTTGGATCTATAATTGTGAAGTCGGTTTTAGGCTTGATCGTTCATGGATCAACTTATGGGCTTGGACACCCCTCCACAAATTTCTCACTTTGCAGTCAGTTCCAAGTGTCCTATGAGAATTGGGAAAAAGTACTGCTGCCTTGGAAGCCTTTAGATCCAACTGAAAGATTCCCATCATTTAAGGATGAAAATGACATGACCATGATAGTTGATCAATCATCTTAGAATTCACTGCCAGTTCCATCCTTAGTCCCTGATAAGTCTTTTGTGATCCTGCGCCGAATCAAGAAATTAGAAAAGGAGGTACAAAATGTCATGAATGCAATTAATAATATGTCCGATTTCTTCGATCATCAGGATTGGAGGATGAAAGAGCATTTTGAACATTCTGGACATTTAGAAGATATTTTGATACGACTGATGAGGAGGATGAAATTGATAGAGGAGGATTCTACTAAAAAATTTTCACTCCGACCCTTCTACAACCTCTTCGTTCATGTACAATCATTGGGTGATCTCAGAGGAGAATCGAGTAATGAGTCTGAGGATTAATAGATTTATATTACTACCTATAGGTCTATCTATGTATTTTGATTTAAACTTTGTATTTTCTTTGCTTTCGAATTATGCTTATAGATCTCTGTATAGTTGAGACTAAGCATAGGATGTTCTGTTTTCAGCGTTTTGAATGTTGTGGCTTAGATTGCAACGCTGAATTAATGTATTGAAGTTGAGAAAATATCAAACTTAGATGTGTTACATAACATATATTGTACCCATTGGAATTTATATATAAATGTGATGTTTTGTGTTGTAAAAGTTTATATGTGATAAGTACATCATTTAGTTATTTAAAATTTGTCTATAATGATTAAACGGATGTTGTTTAGGCTTGGAATTGATCGAAATCACAAAAATCTGGAATTTGGACAAAATCAATAAAGCCCGCCGAAGGCACCCTCGACGCCGCCGACAGCGGGATTATCTCGAGACTTAGGATTTAAATTCGAATTAAGCGCGCCGACGGCGCCATCAACCCCACTGACCATGAGCTCACAAAAAACACTTTTAACCACAATTTTGACCAGTCAACCGCCACTATTCATTACCTCCTTCCTCCTAAAAATTCCATTTTCGACTTAGGGCTTGAAAGATCTTAAATTGGGAGGCAATTTCAAAGCTTTTTGACATCGGATTTGATCATCTTTAGGTAAGAGCTTCACTTCAAGCTAAAAATATTTGATTTTCACCATGAATTTCTCCCACATTGAGAATATCCAAAATATTTGGGAATGTGAAGAAAACTTGGGAAGAAATTCATGGATCTTATTGTTGAACCTTTAGAATTTTTGAGAATGTGAATAAAAATTGGGAATAAATTCATGGATCTTAAAGTTGAACTCTTTAAATTACCATTGGAAGTCATGATTTACATATTTGAAGTAATTTTTGGAATTTTTCTATAATTTGATTAGATTGAAATAGCTCAATGACAAAAGAGAAGAGTTGAGTTCGACGAGTCTCGCTTCATCAATGCGATGGCTCATACAAAATTTACTTCCATATTTAAAGGAAAGAAGTGCATACAAGATTGAGTTTTTGAAAGTCTGGGAGGAAAAATTGAATAAGTTATTGCAGAGCGGAGGTGGGAAAACTTTTGTTACACCACCAATAAAGCGGATGCAAATGTTGTGAAGGAGTTTTACGCCAATGTGATTTATTCTGAGGATGGAATCGTTGAAGTGCATGGATTCCCTGTTGAGTTTACTGCCGCCCGCATGAACACTTTTTATGAAATCCTAGACTCCTATAGCTGCCACTAGGAATCCTTTAGTACAATAAAAAGCCCCCTTAATGATGTGATCAACTTTCTCGCTGATGGGAAGGGAACATGGAAGATAAAATAACGAGAACGATAATTTTTATGCTTCCATGTTAAATGCCACCTCTAAAGCGTGACACTATTTTATTTCCTCTACTCTGTTACTGACTTATCACCATAGTGAGTCTTCCATGCTGAATGCATTAAACAATGAGAACGGGAAAATTTTTCTGCTTCCATGTTGAATGCCACCTCTAAGGCGTGTCTATTTCATTTCCTCTACTCTGTTACCGACCTATCACCATAGTGAGGTAACTAGAGATAGAGTTATTTCATTTCCTCTACTCTGTTACCAACCTATCACCATAGTGAGGTAACTAGAGATAGAGTTATTCTATGGAAGATAAAGCAGCGAGAACGAGTAAATTTTGTTGCTTCCATGTTGAATGCCACCTCTAAGGCGTGACACTATTTCATTTTCACTCTGTTACCGACCTATCACCATAGTGAGGTAACTAGAGATAGAGCTATTCTGAATTTCTGCATTAAGAATAGTAGAACTATAAATGTGGGGAGAATAATTCTTAAGATATATTGACTACAACAAAGAGTGAGACTAGTAGAGGTCTAGGACATCCTGGACTTATCTATGTAGGACATCCTGAACTTATTTATACAATTTGTAAACTTTCTGGAGTAGAATTTGGAGATGAATGATGGGCTTACCCTATGAAACCCATTAGTAAGGCCAATTTAAGAACTTATGAATCCCATGAGAAATGGAGAACTTGACCCTATGAAACCCATTAGTAAAGCTAATTTGAAGACATATGAATCCCATGAAAAATGGAGAATTGGGAGTATCCCAATTTGTAAACTTTTTGGAGTAGAATTTAAAGATGAAGAATGGGTTTATCCTATGAAATCCCTTAGTAAGACTAATCATATGAATCCCATGAGAAATGGAGAACTGGGAGTAGAAGTCAAGAACCTTCTACTAGTAGAGAAGTCTCCTCTACAAGTTATGACCTTCCACCTTCTAGTACCCCTACCCTCTCTGATTTAATGAATGAGTTGACCTTGCGGCGGAGGATCATAAAATTGATAAGTGAAAGGATTGGAGGTTTAGAACACTAACATGATTATGATAGTGAATACCTGCAGAGACATTCAAATTTTGAGATAGCTTATTATGAAGCTTAGGCCCGACACTATAGAGGTGAGCGTGCTGTTACGTTTCTTGAGTGCCCCCGATATGCTCAGTATCAACCCAATCCACCTATTGATCAAGGAGATGAAGATATAGCTTGGGATTTTGATATAGAATTAAATTGATGTACTTATGTTTGATTTTTATTTTATGTAATCTTTTTGTAAGAGAAATGAATGTTTATGTATTTGGACTTTCATTTTGTGTACTTGAATAATTTTAATTTTTATAAAGTTAGTGTTATAGTTAAAAATGCATGTGTGGTTTAATAGATGTTGAGTAGAATTATGGATCGTAATGTAATTTTTGTTTCACAGTTTAGTTTTAATTGTTTAGTATTGCGTTTCGTAATGTAATGTGATTTTTATTTTCGCATTTTAATTGTAATTGTTTTGTTTAGTTTTGTGTTAGTGTTAGGAAATATTGTGCTTATTTAATGTTTCAATTTTATATACTTATTTCAAAATTTCATTACCCAGAAATTCCTCTAATAATTTATATGTGTAGAAAGCTCCTAATATTACTGACCAGGTGAAGTAAAAATTTGAGAAGGCCTGCAGAAATTTCAGAATAATAAAAAAGCCTACAATACTGAGATATGATTTATACTTATAGTTTTTCANCATATTTGACACAATACAATTGAACTGATTCACTTTATCCATTCACTATAATTTCTTGACAAGGAGAAGGATGCTTTCTTATATATTGCATATCACATTAGAACCTTCATTAAAATAATTAGTTATTTAATAGTTATTAAAATTACTTATTTATTTCAATTGCCTATTATTGACAGATAAACAAATTGAATTCCATTGTTGCGATTAAAGGAGTGCTTTTCTAAACTCTTAGTTCGTGATTCTAATATTACTCCCTATGGGATCGATATCTATGACTCTATTAGAGCCCTATATTACTTGAGCGATGCGTATACTTGCGTTGATAAGTGTGACTTTACAATTATTGAATATTTTATACATACATCTTTATCGAATCTATAACTGTTATTAAGTTTTTGGTGCAGCTGTCGATGAATTAAATTTTTTAGCAGCAATACTAAATACTTATATTTTTAAGCATATATAAAGTCACTGTCAAGTTTTTTAGTTTGTATGACTTTGATTTTATATATGAATTTCAAGTTTTGTTGTATTTTCCACATGAGATCTGAGTAGTTTTCTCTGTCTTTCTCCTTGGCTTGAGATTTGTGAAATGGTGATTTGAATTGGTGAAGCCATGAAAATGTTAAAGAAATTGTGATGATCTTTCCACTTTGATCTTAATTTACTTTCAATTTGGCAAATTGATTTGTTAAAATATGTTGAGTTTTACAATTAAAGTGAAAATTATATCCAAGATTCATGGAGGTCAAAGCCCTTGGAAGTTAGGCGCAAATAAATAGGGAAATAAAATTATCAGACGTAGAATTGGAGATTTTAGAGTGTCAGACTAAAATCCTCAATTCAGACCTATCGTTTGGGTGTTGAAGTGTAGATGTTAGCCCTCAGGCGAGGGGAACGTGGAAGCTCCGAGGTGAGAGCCGATATCCTCCCAGCCTAGCCGTAAATTCAGTAAATAAGCGTAGGATTAGTCAATGTTCTTTATACCTGGACCAAATGGTAAAGAATATGTATGCTCTTATTTGACACAATACAGTTAAACTGATTCACTTTAACCATTCACTATAATTTCTTAAAAAGGAGAATGATGTTTTCTTATATATTAAATATCACATTAGAACCATAATTAGTATAATTATTTATTTAATAGTTATTAAAATTACATATTTATGTCAGNGTAAAGCCATGAAAATGTTTAGAAAATTGTGATGATCTTTTCACTTAGATCTTAATTTACTTTCAATTTGGCGAATTGATTTGTTAAAATATATTGAGTTTTACCACTAAAGTGAAGGTTACATCCAAGATTCAGGGAGGTCAAAGCCCTTAGAAGTTGGGTGCAAATAAATAGGAGAATATTATTATCGGGCAAAGAATTGGAGATTTTAGAGTGACAGACTAAAATCCCCAATTTGGTCCTATCGTTTGGGTATTGATGTGTAGATGTTAGCCCTCAAGTGAGGAGAACGTGGGAGCTCCAAAGTGAGAGCCAGTATCCTCCCAAGCTAGCCGTAGAATCAGTAACCAAGCATATGATTAATCAATATTCTTTATGCCTGGACCAAAGTGTAAAGAATAGCGCAGATTCAGTAAACAAGTGTAGGATTAGTCAATGTTTTTTATGCCTGGACCAAAGGGTAAAGAATAGTCAGTAAACAAGCGTAGGATTAGTCAATGTTCTTTATGTCAGGACCAAAGGGTAAAGAATAGGTGCTCCTATTTGACACAATATAAATTGAACTAATTCATTTTATCCATTCACTATAATTTCTTGATAAGAAGAAGGATGCTTTCTTATATATTGAATATCGCAATCTTAGTTATTTATTAGTTATTAAAATTATCCATTTATTTCAATTGCCTATTAGTGACAGATAAGAAAATTGAACGTCTTTGTTGTGATTAAAGTCTTGCTTTTCTAAAAGTCTTAGTCCGTGATTCTAAAACACTCCCTATGGGATCGATATCTAGGACTCCATTAGAGCCCTATATTACTTAAGCGATACGTATACTTGTATTGACAAATTCGACTTTAACATTATTGAATATTATAATTATACAACTTAATCAAATCATACACATCTATAAAGTCGAGATCAAGTCTTTGGACACTGTTGCTGGAAAATTAAATCTTCTAGTAGCGTCATCAAATTCTTGTATTTGTTGATTACAAAAAGAAGTTGGTCAGCCGCGTGGATAAGTAGAAAAATAAGGCTTTTTCTATTTATTTAAACTCCCTTAACTTCAAAAATCCATAACTTTGTGTAGAAAAATCACAAAAAAAAATAAAAATACCCTCTTGGTTAGTGAATAGAGGAAAATAATGTGGAAATAATTTTAAGTCCACGTGATGCATATTTTATTTTTAATTAATTAAAAACTGATTTGAATCCATTGATTCTCTATGCATGTAGACTTATCATCATAGCTTGAATTTTTGGCATATTGTAGTCATTGTCAAGAAGAACATTCTCTGATTTTTTTAAATTCAGAGAAGGTCCTTAGATAGAGTATCACATTTTTCAAATCTATTTGCATTATTTGCTTACAATAATTATGAAAATTACCATGTTGATTAGAAAATTCCAAGAAAATTTTAGAAGGTCCACCATGACCAGAGGATCTTTTGGAAAAAATTTGATGGGTCAAGTCATTTAAAATGTACTCAATTTTTATAAACTCTAAATCATTAAGAAAATTAATTTTGAAAGATATAAATATTTAAATGACTTGGTTTTTGATCTCCACTATTTTTTATGATTCAGAGAACTCGCCATAAAAATTTCAAAATATTTTGAGTTCATTTGATAACTTAAGTTGATTTTTAAAGATAAACATCAATTTTGGCATTTAAATGATTTTTAAAAATCAAAATATAACTAAAAAATTAATAAAAACTTATTTTTTGAGTTCTCTGTGATTAGAGGTATTTTATAAAAATAAAATGATATTTAAAATAAAAACTTAATTTTTAGCCTATTTTTAATATTTAAATAATTAAAATTGACAGGATGAAACACCTAAATATTTCTCCTCAAAACTGAAGACAAACATTAGGATAGCTTGAGAAGTCATCGAGGTTCTCCTCTGGATCCATGACAACCCCTAGTTCTTCTTCCTTTGGATTCTATAATAAAATGTTCTAAATTTGAACCAATCCCCTTTCACACATCTATGTCCGATTTCGTTGAAGAGTCGTACTCTTTGAAATTCCTTGAAGATAATATTTCCTGATTTTTGTCGAGAGTCTTCTTAGGTGACTTTGGTCATTTAGGATGTAATTAACTATAGGGGCTTGCCCTTATTGGAAGCATGTCCAAACCCAACTTAATATAAACCCTATTTAATACTTTATATTAAATAGGGGAACTTGTCGGCAAATACAAAGGTTTCGCAGAACAAACGGACGTCATACTTTCCTTAGTTTATTTGATCGAGCCTCATCCTCAAATCTTGTGTTTATCCATTGGGATAGATACATTAGTTTATTTGAATGAGCCTCATCCTCAATTCTTGTGTTTATCCTTCGGGATAGATACAGATGATCGAGCCTCATCCTCAATTCTTGTGTTTATCCTTCGGGATAGATACAAGATTTGAGGACAATGCTCTTTCATTTTAAACTATGAAAAATATGGGGTCAGTTTGATTTCATACTTCAACGTTCTTCCGAAGCGGGCGACGGGATTTCGATTCCAGCGACCGACAGCTTCTTACGGGCAAACCATAAACCAACCTGAAATAACGCCGAAAACTTCTGGCAACTCTGCTGGGGACAAGCTTTTCTCTCCATACAAATCAAAAAAATATTATCTTCACACATCGATAATATGTTCATGTCCCTCTTGGACCAAATTACCCTTATTCCGTTGGCATACTTTACCCATTTCTACCTTAGGAAAGTACAGCTAACTCCTTGGACTTAAGGACTAACTGTTCAACCATATTTGAATAGAGGGGTTCAGAAGGCCATTAAGGACTCTTTAAATTTTTATGTAGGGTCGGACCCCCAATAGGTGTGTTGGTGGATTAACTCCACCTGGGTATTTTTCTGCCACATATTGGGTTCCGCGCTGGGTCCTAAACTTTCTCACAACTCCTTTTCACATTTGTTTTGCTGCTTCACAAAATAAATCAAATCGTGTTGTGCTGCGCACACTTCAAAATATTAATCAATTTTAAACCCTTTTAAATAAAGATGTTAAAATTACCAGTAAATTAAGACCCGCCCGGTCTACAGATTAACCTCTACTTTCAGTACTTGCACTAAGGATTACAAGGTTCTTAGCCATATAGCTAACCCTAAAACTTTCTATTTTAAATCCTGCTGCGATGACTTACCTAACGCTGACCTTTTCTTGCAACCTGTCGACGTACCGCAACGCCCGTAAAGTTGCTCCCACCATCAAGTTCGGAGCTGATTTGAAGACCTCGAGGTTATCCTCGGGAAAGCCCCGTTTGTGGTAATGAAGATCGCTGCCCCGGAAGTTCAAGAGCCATCTGCAGAATTCAGTTTGAAAGGCCTTCAAGACTTCCCTAACGGTAAGAAGATTAAAGCTGCTGCCATCGTGACACCCGCCAAACCTGCTATCCCCGCTACTGCTAAGGGGAAGGAAGTGATGATTGTCGAAGATTCGGCTGAAGGATTAATTGTTCCGCCACCCATGTTTGAAATTGGGTCGAGCTCAAGGACTGTACCACTGACTCGAACTCAAAGGAGGAACCACAATAGGAGGATTGGAGGGCCATCAAAGTCCATACTCCTGAAAACACACCTGATGAGGAGGAGCCTCGTCAAGTTGAAGAGGTATTACTGGAAGTTTACCAACTCCTGCGAGGAAGTAGATTCCATCCTCTCACAGATAATGATGGATATGAGAGTATCCGGAAGATTGCTGCTACATTCCCATCACCTCATGGACATGGTGAGGAGGGAAAGAAATTCAATCCCATCACTCGAGTTACTGCAGTCTTCACAAGGCTTGCCACTAAATAAGGATGTTTTGTTAGTGAATTACTTAAACGAGTGGGACATGCAATTTCCCCTCATATGAAGAATGAAATTTTGAAGAATATTAAGTTTGCTAGAAAATCTCGTAGGTCTACTATAGAGTCATCTACCCGTGTTCCCGTCTGGCTCCGTTCGGGAAACCGAGTCGATACTGCTATGGTCACCACCGATCATACCAGCACCAGGACCTCAGGTCGCCGACCGATTAAGTCAAGACTGGGTCCAAGAGGTTTAACTGTTATTCCTGCAATCATGGAAAGAAAGACAAGAAAATTACCTGACACTGTAGCCAGTCTACACCATGAGGAGCATACCTTCCCTCGACATACCGATGTCTCTACTAAGACATCTCGTCCTGAGGCATCATCGTCAAAGAAGAAGAAGGCATGGGTACCCAAGGTAGCTGCACCGATACAGTTCAGTGAGCCTGCAAGATAGGAAGTAAAACCAGTGCCTGAAATATCTGACATCGTCGCGACAATAACCAGCAAGATGGAGGAACAAGTTGGGGATTTCCATCAGGGTCCTCCAGATCTTAAAGCAATCAAGGAATTGATAATTGAAGAGAAATTTGAGAAACTCAGGATTGAGATTTCTGAGTTGGCACGAGAACACAGAGTTTCCGTCAATAGTGACAATGAGGATTTTGATTACAATGATTACTTGGAGGAAGATTTCATGGACGTCCATGTGATTGAAACCAGAGCTGCCACATCTGCGCGCGAGGCTCAACCTCACACTGAAAAGAACGCCGTAGATGAGCTGCATAGGGTTATCCTCCTCAGGAATGAATAAGTTGTTCTACTGGAGAAAATAATAGAAGAAATGACTGCAGCTATGAACGCCATGACCACCATTCAGGGGCAATCACAAGCACCACGATTGGCTTCTCCAGAAATTAATCAGCCAGAAATCATACACATCGCAGATGAAAGAAGGGAGGCTACTTCGACAGACAAAGAAGAACAACCGAAGAAGGATTCTCCATCAAGTTCCATGCCAGAAAAAGAGTTCAAGCAAATGGTTGAACAAGTGCGGGATGCTTTAGCCCAATCCAAGGGCAGTGCATCAATTTTAAAGGGTAGGCCTTACCCGGAGGAGTTTGATTCCGTGCCTTTCCCCAAGGGCTTTGTGACCCCAAACTGCAAGATATTCGATGGGACAGAAAATCCCAAACAACACATAACACATTTTCAAGCCAATTGTGGAAACACGAGGAATAGCAAAGCTCTACTCTGTCAGCAATTCGTTAGCAGCTTGTCAGGGATTGCTTTCGACTGGTACGCTGACTTGCCCAACGGGTCAGTTAAAACATTTTCTGAGTTGGAACAGTTATTTGTGAAAAGATTTGCTGGGGCGCAACATCATGTGTCTATTGGAGAACTCATGATGGAGAAGCAGAAGCCTAGTGAAACCTTGACAGACTATATTTTGAGGTGGAGAAACCTTAGCATGAAATGTGAACCTCAGCTACAGGAACATCAAGTGATTGAGATTCTACTCAAAAGCATTCATGGGCTAGTAGCTTTCATGCTTAAGGGACTCACAATCAAATCCTTCGAGAAGCTACTCAGTAAAGCCAGCAGTCTTCAAGAAAAAATGAATCACATGGAGCCACATAAAAAGGCTAAGGTGACCAAAGTATTCGAAAAGAAATCAGGGGTAGTCGCAAATGTCGACAAAGGAAAGTAGCCGATAAAGATATATGAAGAAGATCATCGTCAGTCTTTGTCACAGTAACCTCAAAAACAGAGCAGTCAATCCAACCAACGGCCGTCTCAGGAGGGATCACCTCGAACAGCGGGTAAAAGAATATCCCTGTTAGAGCGACAGAAAGTTGTTTACTCCTTCAGAGATGAAGCTGTACCTAAAATATTCAAAAGTTTGATGAAGAAACCAGAATTCAAACTGCCTGATCCAAAGAAACCCGATGAGGTGAATAAGAAGAATGAACCACATTATTGCCCGTACCACCGGTTGCTTGGGCACACTATAGATAAGTGTTTTGTCTTTAAAGATTGGCTCGAGAAGAACCTTAAGGAAGAGAATATAACAATCCCAAAGGAGTATTTGAGAGAACTTGAAAAAGGTTCCATAAACATGGCTTCAACTGAGTCATTCTCCCCAATTGATCCATATGTCGGAACAGACGGATGAAGTACAGCTTGGGATGAACTCAAGAGGGTCCTCAATCAAATGCAGGATTCATTAAAATAAGCTTGTACAAATACCAAAGAAGGATGGAATGAGGTATCGAGCAGATCATCCAAGAAGATACTGAGCAAGCTACAATCTGCATCAAAACAAGCCTCCATTCAGAGTCTGCAACATATCGAGCCGAGATGAAGATTTCACCAGAAAATCCGTCATCGTCCAAGACAAAGAACAAGAAAAAGAAGAGTGCCACTGCCAAGATCGATAGAATGGGGGGTAGGACAGGGGCTGCCTCTACTAGATTGGTTGTCTCGAATTCGGGGAAGAAAGTCCTCAAACCCTTGACTTTGTATGATTATCTTTTTGTCCCTCCGGGGTCTTATGAATATAATGGTTGTGATTTTGGCTACATTTTGACTATTTCTGGTAATAACGTGACTGATTATAACCAAACTAGTTGCAATCTCGATCCTCAAAATGATCCTCAAATTGTACTTGAGTCCGATGAACTTGTTGTCAAGTCTAAGGAAGACATCAACAATATTGCTTATGATAGCACTGATAACGAAGAGCCAACTCTCGAGCGTCATGGTGCTACACTTTCCATCAATTTAGATCTCACCGATGAAGAGGAAAAGATACCAGAAGATTCAACAATGATATCTCAAGAAGAAGAAGCATAGAAGTCAACTTAAGAAGCGGGAAAGTGTTACCACCAAGAACAGCTCCAGCAGACAAAGGAAAACAGATAATGACTTGAGAAGAGATACCCGCACCTCCGCCAGTGGAAGAACCACATAATCAAGATAAAATCGAAGGATCATACAAAGTAGATTACAATGTGCTAGCTCATCTTAGAATAAAATCGAAGGATCATACAAAGTAGACTACAACGTGCTAGCTCATCTTAGGAAGTTGCCGGCCCAATTAAGCATCTACGACGCTCTGATCCTGTCAAAGGAGATGAGAGAATCTCTGGTTACAGCTTTGCTAGATCCAAAAATTAGCTTAGCTCAGTTGGCTAGCACATCCTCAGATGAATTTTGCTCGTTGAGAGAATAGTCAGGGGTAACCTTTACAAATGAAGACTTTGCTACTCGGTACCGCCGACCACAACCGTCCGCTCTACATTTTCGTCACCATTGGAGACTTGCTGCTCGGTACCGCCGACCACAACCGTCCGCTCTACATCTCCGTCAACATCAGCATAATTCGTGTTATCCATAGTTTTAGTGGATCCTGGAGCATCTCTTAACTTGATGAGTCTACAAACGTTAGCATATTTGGACTGAGCCGATCACAACAGACGACTCTATATCTCCGTCAACATTGGTAGATTTGTACTATCCAGAGTTCTAGTGGATCCTGGAGCATCTCTTAACTTGATGAGTCTACGGACATTAGCATATTTGGACTTCTGGATCCTACATCTCTCAACTTGATGAGTCTACGGACGTTAGCATATTTGGACTTCGACATTCAGGAGCTCATCCCCGATAAGATGATGCTAAGAGGATTTAACCAAAAGGGAGAAAGGCTTGGATCAATTTCATTACTTATGAAGGTTGGAGAACTTGTAACAACCGTTAAATTTCATATAATCGACGCAGAGACCTATTAACGCTCTATTGGGTCGACCATGGATTCATGAGCATAAAATGGTTCCATCATCCCTACATGCGTGCATTAAATGCCGGAAAGACGGTCAAGAAAATTGCATCAAGGGAGATCTACAACCATTTTCAGTGCATGAAGTTGGTATCCACGAAGACGCTGCCTCCTACGCGCCTCAAAAGAAGACTGTCTTCTCGCATGAAATTTTGACACACAAAGATAAAGACTCAGAAGGATCATAAAAAAAGGCCATACAACTCCGCTTCAACAACCTTCTACCACTCCCTTACAACGAGTTGGTGGAGGTTCTTCTAGTTCACGCACTCGAGGACAAGGCCGGGGAAGCGGACGAGGAAAGATCAATTTAATTATTGAACGGACTAGGCCAACTATCAGCATTGGTGATGAAGACAGTTCTGAAGATGAAATAATAATGACAAAACATAAGAAGCCTCAGTACGAGATATCCTTAGAAGATACAGAGCGGAATGAATATGAAACAATGTACGATCGGATAAACCACTATGTGGATACTATGACCCTCACTCCGATTCTCCCTCAAAAGGTCGAGAGTTTAGAGGTCAAGGAAGTCCGTAGTGTTGGTTCAAGGCCGATCAAATTTTACCGCGCTTCTACCTCTTTGAGCTTGAAAAACATGTAAATTGGGATGGTGATTCTAATGAATTAATGGAATTGCCTTTTGGTTAGTTCTCGCCTTGTGTTCAAAAGTTAATTCAACAGGTCTAATGAATTAATGGAATTGCCTTTTGGTTACTTCTCGCATTGTGTTCAAAAGTTAATTCAACCTGGACAATGAATTAATGGAATTACCTTTTGGTTACTTCTTGCCTTGTGTTCAAAAGTTAATTCAACAAGGATGAATTAATGGAATTGCCTTTTGGTTACTTCTCGCCTTGTGTTTAAAAGTTAATTCAACAGCGTGAATTAATGGAATTGCCTTTTGGTTACTTCTCGCCTTGTGTTCAAAAGTTAATTCAACAGGTTTAATGGAATTGCCTTTTGGTTACTTCTCGCCTTATGTTCAAAAGTTAATTCAATAGGGACATTTACGAAAACAAATGCCAAAAGATAAATTTCAACTTTTTGAAAAATTGTGGAATACTAAAATACGAGCTCCCAATTCAAAAGAAGGTCTCGGATTTGGTACAGTTGGACCAATCAATGATTTTGAATTTTGCATGGTTGTTACTAGTGAGTCAGAAGAGGATTGTCTCGATGTAGAGAATGACTCCACTGATCAACCAATAGAAGATGCTCCACCAGAATTTGAGGAAGAAATTAAATCCACTATTGATGAATTGAAAGAGATTAACCTTGGGACTGAAGAACGACCCCGACCTACATTTATAAGTTCTCTACTTGGTGATAAAGAGTCTGCAGAACTGGTCAAATTTCTAGCAGAGTTCAAAGATTGCTTTGCATGGAGCTATGATGAAATGCCAGGGCTGTCAGCAGAGGTTGCAGTCCATGAACTTGGGGTGGACAAGAATGTAAACTCAGTAAAACAAGCTCCTAGGAGAATGCACCTCGAGATAGAACAACAAGTCATCGCCGAGGTAAGGAAATTGATAGACGCCAACTTCGTTAAAGAAGAGCAGTACCTCACGTGGTTAGCCAATATCATACCGATTAAAAAGAAAAATGGACAGATCCGCGTTTGTGTCAACTTTAGAGATTTGAACAAAGCATGTCCAAAAGATGAGTTTCCGCTACCTATATCAGAAATGATGGTGGACATCGCTTCAACACATGAAATTTTCTTCTTCATGAATGGATTGTCAGGGTATAACCAAATCAAGATGGCTCCCGAGGATGCAGCGCTTACAGCTTTCAGAACACCGATTGGAATCTTCTACTACACAGTGATGTCGTTTGGCCTAAAGAATGCCGGAGCAACATATCAGCGTGCAATGACAAAGATTTTTGACGACCTTATACACAATCAAGTAGAATGCTACGTGGATGATCTGATCATCAAAAGTAAACAAAAAATAGACCATTTGTACGATTTGAGGATTGTGTTTGAACGGTTATGATGATATGACCTTAAAATGAATCCCTTAAAGTGCGCCTTTGGCGTCACCTCTGGGAAATATCTAGGATTCATCGTCCGTCATCGGGGAATCGAGATCGACTCTGATAATATTAAAGCTATCTTAGAAATGCCTCCCCCTAAAATCTTGAAGCAGCTACGTTCCTTCCAGGGGAAGTTGGCATATCTGAGAAGCTTTATTTCTAATTTCTCAGGTAGGTGTTAGCCTTTCTTGACATTAATTAAAATGGACGCCAAATTTATTTGGGAAGAAAAATGCCAGCGGACCTTTGATGATGTTAAGAAATATTTAATGACACCTTATGTTTTGGCAGCCCCTATCCCAAGAAAACTTTGATACTTTATACCGCGGCTTTGGATGACTCTCTTGGAGCCCTCTTAGCTCAAGTCAATGAAGAGGGAAAAAAAAACGCTCTCTACTACTTGAGTCGTCGTCTAATACCAACGGAGATAAAGTATCCACCTATTGAGAAGCATTGTCTGGCACTAATTTTCACAGCTCAAAAGCTTAGACATTACATACTTTCTCACAAGATTATCCTAATTTCGAAAGTTAATCCCTTGCAATATTTGATGACTCGACCAACACTCTCCGGATGTTTAGCAAGATGGTCAATGATCTTATTGCAATTTGATATAACTTTTGTGCCCCTCTGTGCTATCAAGGGACATATTTTAGCAGACTTTCTCACTGCACACCCACTGCCAGCTAGGTCCTCGCTCAACGACGAGTTACCAGACAAGCAGATACTACAAATGGAATTTTCCAGTACGCAGTGCTGGGAAATGTACTTTGATGGTGCCTCGTCAGCTAGGAAAGACAAGGGATCAAGCACAGTTATACCAGGCAGTGCTTCGTCAGCCAGGAAAGACAAAGGATCAGGCACAGTTATACCAGGCAAGGCAGGGATCGGTTTGATCTTTGTTAGCCGGATAAGGGTATGTTGAGGTTTTTGTACCACCTGACGGAGCCATGTACCAACAATGAAGTAGAATATGAAGCCTTAATCACCAGATTGGAGTTGGCAATTTCATTGGATATAACAAACATTGCCATTTATTTGACTCTCAACTTGTCATCCAGCAAATCGCTGGACAATACAGAATTCTGAAACCAAGATTAGCAGAATACCATCTGTACGCGATGAAGCTCCTAGAGCAGATTCCTGAGGTGACGTTCTATCGGATTCCTTGGGGAGATAATGCTCATGCCGATGCTTTAGCAAAACTCGCTAAGGAAATGACGTATCTCCCGGAAGATTCTATTGAAGTCACGGTGCAAGGAAGACGAGTCTTGTCTCGAAGTGACTTTGAAACTCTACACAAACTTGGAAAAGAAGAAACCGTAAATACAGTTGCAGACATCAACAAAGTTTGGCGCAAGCCATTAATATAATATTTGCATAGTGGAAAGCTGCCAGAAGATAAGTTTGAGGCACACCACATCACAAAAAGGGCCATGTCTTACGCCCTGGTGGGAAATCTTCTCTACAGAAGATCGTTCGACCAAATGTGGCTACGGTGTTTGAGCAGAGCCAAGGCACAAAATATTATCAAAGAAGTACATGTCGGATTATGTGGCGCTCACCCGTCGGGACCAAAAATGAAAATGAAGATCAAAAGACTCGAATATTATTGGCCAGCAATGATGTCCGATTGCATGGATGTAGCCAGAAGATGTCACCAACTGCAAGTGCATGGGGTGGTCTTACACCAGCCTCTGAATGTGCTACACCCAATTGTTGCCTCGTGGACATTTGAGTGTTGGGGCACAAACATAATCGGTACGATAGACCCTCCATCTTCTAAAGGACACATATTCATACTTATCGCTACAAATTA
This sequence comes from Phalaenopsis hybrid cultivar, assembly GCA_002079205.1. Classification (NCBI taxonomy): domain Eukaryota; kingdom Viridiplantae; phylum Streptophyta; class Magnoliopsida; order Asparagales; family Orchidaceae; genus Phalaenopsis; species Phalaenopsis hybrid cultivar. Next base: position 21,781 of record JXCR01115247.1, on the reverse strand, counting down.
CTTTTCCAAATGGACAGAGGCAGTACCGTTACGTGAGGTTACGGCACAACACGTCCTTCAATTTTTCAAAAGCCAATTCGTCTACCGTTTCAGAGTATCGCGAAGAGTAATCTCTGACAATGGGACAGCTTTTAAAAGCACAAAGATCAATAATTTTGTCAAAAGACATGGGATAGATTGGAGATACTCTACAATTTACTATCGCAGAGCAAATAGTTTGGTTGAAGCTTTCAACAAGATACTGGTATAGATTTTGAAGAAAACATTGGATAAAAATAAAAGGGAATGACATAACAAGCTGTTAGAAGCTTTGTGGGCCTACCGGATGACTTTCAGGACTCCCACTCAATGTACACCTTATATGCTCGTGAACGGGACTTAGGCCGTGTTACCGCTAAAAATCCAGACACCATCTCTCAGAGTCGCCGTTGCCATCTAACTTACCACAGAAGAAGGCGCAAAACTCAGGTTTGAAGAACTGGAGAGTCTCGAGGGAAAATGACTAGAAGCACAACAACATTTGGAGCTCTACTAGGCAAAGATGGTACAAGCCCATGACAAATTGGTCCGCCCAAGCACATTCAAAATTGGTGACATTGTACTCGTGCTCAAAAGACCTATTCTTGCTCGCCGCAAAATAGGTGGCAAATTCGAGCCAACTTGGGAGGGACCATTTGTCATTGAGAAAGTTTATACAGGGGGAGCCTACCCGTTAGTGGACTTTTGGGGTGAAAGATCCATGTTACAGATAAATGGACGAAACCTAAAAACCTATTACGCAGCCTGATGTCGCCTGCCTCTGCTTGCCTTTGCTTGCTTTGAAACTCTTAAACTTTGATTGTTTTAGGGTTAATTATATAGCCATATGTCTATGACCAAGCCCAAATTTTGTAATTAATCTCATATAAAATGAAAATTTTCAGGAATTTTTGAACTTCACGCGTTCTCTTTTTCTACTTTTGGATTTAAAAATTTCATTAAATTAAAACAAAACTCACACATAAAATGAGTAATCCTTTTCACCAAAATAGACTAAAATTTACTTTAATGGATACTCTATTTTATTCTTGTTCATGCCAAACTTCGGCCCATTGACATTTCTTTTTGTTGTCTGCAGAAAGAATGTCAAGACAGAGGCTGATCTTTGCCTTCCAGGACGGCTGGAACCTTGCACTGAATGAAGAGATGGCGCCACAAGGAGGTGTCATAGATTTTGACATGGATTTCAACCAGATTGATATGGAATATGACAGTCCTCTAATGGGCATAGTCAGCAATGAAAAAAAGAAGGGACTACCCTCACTGTTGAGGGTGACCACTCAAGACGACGTGTCACGTAAGGGTAAAAACCTGATAACAGAACAAGATCCGATGGAGGGGCCTAGCCGATTGCGCTCCATGATAGCTACTCCAACAAGGGCCTTAGTAGCTGCCCACAGCGAACAACTACCAAATACTCCACTCCTCAGAATGAAATGAAGAAATGCAAGCCGAAAGAAATAGAGAGCCTTTCTGCGATAGGAGCGCAAGTGCCAAAGAAATGTAAGCGATTTTCTTACCCCCATTCCTGAGGGACATATCTATGATCCAGAGCTGAGAGAAACTTCTGCCAGCCTGCCTACTACAGATGAAGAACTAGGATTTCTGACAGGATCAGATGTACACCCGGTACCAGAAATCTTGTGCAGTGGTTGCCCAACATGCAATGTCGAGATACCAGCCAGGACACCAGTCACGGGCGCATTTGTAGAATGCCCGGACTGCAACGTTTTACATCTACAACATTTCAGTACCTTAGAAGAATACACTGAAAGCACCAACGAGTTTCAGACTCCAGCTTTTGTGGCAAATGAGTCGTATGTCTCTCTGGGGACGGATCAACATGCACCGCGGAGCCCAGGATCATACATCCCGCTTGAGGCTGAATCTCATATTCTGGATCGGCCAACACCAGTTTGGATTCCTGCCGAGGCCCAGAGGAAGGAACGTCCTAGACAGTTGCCAGCTCCTGGTATGGTGGAATATTAAAAAATAAGCAAGGTAAACAAAAGAGAATTTGAGTTCTATGAAGAGGTTCAAGGAAAGTTTATCAACATATGGGAAGTCCTGGAGCTACATATCAGCGTTTTCTCTGAAATTGATGAAAGAAGCATCCTGGACTACATCTTCAATTTGAGAGATAGAGGTCGAGCGGGCCTTCTCATAGAAAGAACGTATTCTGAGCCGAAGAAATGGATGCGAAGAAAGGGAAGAATCACCATCCAGTGCGGATGTTGCTTTAATTTTACAAACGACAGACAAAGGAATCCGCCTGGGATCCTCAGATACGACCAAGTGGATCCATTACCCCCGATGATAAAGTGGATGATAAAGAGAATGGTCAAGTGGAATATCCTACCCACCACTTGCATTCCTAACAGTTGCATCATCAACATTTATGAAGAAGGTGACTGCATTCCCCCGCACATTGACCATCATGACTTTGTGAGGCCTTTTTGCACGGTCTCATTCATGAGTAAGAGCAATAATCTATTTGGAAAAGAAATTGATGTAATCCACCCTGGTGAATTCAGAGGAGCTGTGGAAATTCCTCTCCTAGTTGGTTCAGTACTTGTTCTCAAGGGCAACGGTGCATACGTGGCCAAGCACTGCATACAAGGAGTACGACACGGTAGGGTGTCTGTGACCTTCTGCAGAATGGATGACAATAAGATACCATATGGATTCCAGCAAGACCAGGAGCTGGAAGGACTATTTCCTTACGAGCTATGAGAAGGTTGTACCTCTGAATACATGCAAAGGGGACTCTTATCCTGGAGCATGACTCAGAAGGTCTGCTCGATCGAGAGCTCGATTTACCAAGCGCAGAGGACTCACTTGCTTTCTTTTAACAAGCATGGCATGTATCTGATGTAATCAGTCTATGATGTACTCATATCTTGAGAAGACTCTCAATGCATTTCAGCATGTATTACATGATGTACTCTCTTTGAGGCATTAGCCTATATTTGATCTGTAGTATCTTTATTGAAGCAGATTAATGGAAATTTCTGTCAAGTTGTTCCTTTTTTCAATTCTCTTATTCCTAAAATGAGATCCTATATCTGTAATAATTACTCTTTGGCATTTTATATCTTGTAAAAATATTTTTAATTAAAAATTTAGAAACACTCTGAGCATCACATCTAGGTATGACAATAGTTTCAATCCATTTGGACATGTAATCAACAACAAGTAATATATATAAATTCCCAAATGAAGGCATAACTGGTCCCTAAACACATAAAAAATTTCAACTTCTAATGTGTAATTTAGAGGCATTTCATTTCTTCTAGAAATATTTCCTACATGTTGACATCGATCACATGTTTTAATATATTCATTAACATCTCTAAAAAGAGTAGGCCAATAAAATCCAGCTTACAAAATCTTATATGTAGTTCTATTCATTCCAAAATTTTCTTTAAATTCATAATCATGACATCTTTCAATTATCTGTTGAGTTTCCTCATAAGGCTCACACCTTCTAATAATTAGATGTTTACATTATTTATATAGATATGGGTCATCCCAAAAATAGAATTTTGAATCATATATAAATTTCTTTAATTGTGGATTTTTGATATCAGGTGGTAAAATATCAATTATAATATAGTTTACTGTATCAGCATACCACGGCACATCCATTTCATCAATACTATATAATTTTTCATCAGGGAAATTTTCTAAAATTTCATTTGCAAAATTAGTTAATATTTATCTTTCTAGTGTATACAAATGATAAGCTATTTGATTATTATTTCCTTTTTTATTAATCAATTTTATTTGCAAAATTAGTTAATATTTCTAATTCTATTCTAGACAAATGATCAGCTATTTGATTATCATTTCTCTTCTATCAATCACAGAAAAATCAAACTCTTGTAATAGAAGTACCATCTAATTAATCTTGGTTTAGCATCCTTCTTTTGCATCAAGTATTTAATAACAGAATGATCTGTATGCACTATACATTTAGTTTCAATTAAGTAAGGTCTAAATTTATTAAAGGCATAAATAATAACTAATAACTCTCTTCAATGGTAGTGTAGTTAATTTGAGCATCATTTAGAGTTTTACTAGCATAATATATTACTTTAAAAACTTTATTGTGCGTTTGTCATAACACAGACCCAATAGCATAATCACTAGCATCGCACATTATTTCAAAAGGTTTCTCCTAATCAAGTGGTACTATTATAGGTGTAGTGATTAATTTTTCTTTCAATAATTCAAATGCTTTTATGCATTCCTCATTAAAATCAAATTTTGTATCTTTTTCTAAAAGTTGGCATAATGGCTTAGTTCCCTTAGAAAAAAAATTTTATGTAACACGTGTAGAAACCAACATGTCCTAAAAAGCTTCTTACCCCTTTAACATTAGTCGGAGAAGTTAATTTTTCAATAACTTGAATTTTTACAAGATCTACTTGCATGTCATTTTCAGAAATTTTATGCCCAAGTACAATTCCTTCTACAACCATAAATTGACATTTTTCCTAATTTAGTACTAGGTTGATTTTTTTACATACTTTCAAAATTTTTTCTAAATTATTTAAACATAATTCAGACAAAGTTCCAAATATAAAAAAATCATCCATAAGCATTTCCATTCCATGTTCAATAAAATTACTAAAGATTGACATCATACATCTTTGAAATGTTGCAGGTGCATTGCATAGTCTAAAAGGCATTCTACGAAAAGCAAATGTTCCATATGGGCTAATAAATGTTGTCTTTTCTTGATCCTCTTGAGCAATTAGATTTTGATGAAAACCGATATATCCATCTAAAAAGCAATAATATTTGTTCCCGACCATTCTATCCAATATTGCCCTAGAAAAGGTAAGGGTATCTTTTCTGGTCGCCATGTTTAATTTTCTATAGTCAATACAAATTCATGAACAATAACTTATCTTACTGGTATTAATTCATTTTTCTCATTTTCTTCAACGACCACTCCTCCTTTCTTTGGAACATAGTGAATTGGACTTACCCAAGCACTGTCTGAAATAGGATACACAATTCTAGCATCTAACCATTTTAAAATTTCTTTTTTAACAACTTCTTTCATTATTGGGTTTAATCTCCTTCGAGAATCATCTTTAGGTTCATATTGTTCATCTAAAAGGATTCTATGCATACATATACAAGGACTAATTTCTTTAATATCTGCTAAACTACATCCAAAATACTTTTTATATTTTTTTAAACATCTCTATTAATTTTTGTTCTTGATTTTTTATTAATTCAGAAGATACAATAACAGGAAATTTAGATGACTCTATTAAAAATACATATTTTAAATGGTCAGGTAATATTTTCATTTCAAGTTTAGGTGGCTTAATACTTGAAGGAATAAGATTTTTATTTACATTTTCAACAAGTCTAAAGTTTCAAATTTGCCCTAAATATAATCCAAATCTTCTTCTTTTATTTCATCCTTGTTTTCAAAAAATTCTCCTTGCTTTAATTTGTCTTCAAGCTCATTCTTAAATTGCTCATTACTCAGCTAATCAATTACTTCCATTCTAAAACAATCATTATCTTTTTTTATTGTTGGATATTTCATAGTTTTTGTAATAATAAATGTTACTTCTTGATCATTAACTCTCATTATTAATTGTGCTTTTTGCACATCTATCACAGCTCTCCCTGTTACAAGAAATGGTCTCCCCAAAATAATAGGAATTTTTTTATCTTTCTCTATATTCAATACTATAAAGTCTACAGAGAAAATAAATTTATCCACTTTTACTAATACTTCCTCCATAACTCCTTTTGGATAACTTATTGATCGATCGGCTAACTTAAGAGTTATAGTAGTAGGGGAAATCTCTCCAAAATCTAAACATTTAAGATCAATAAAGGCATAAGATTGATACTCACTCCTAAATCACATAAAACTTTTCCAAAAAACTTTTCACCAATAACAAAAGGAATAGTAAAACTAGCAGGATCTTTTAATTTTTCATGGTGTTTTTTTTGAATAATAGCACTACACTCTTCACTGAGTGCAATGAGTCTCATGATCTATAAACTTCCTTTTCTTGTTTAGTATATCCTTCATAAATTTCACATAACTTTGCATTTGTTCGAAAGCTTCAACAAAAGGAATGTTTATCATTAACTTCTTAAGGATTTCCAAAAGTTTTGTAAATTGTTTCTCTTTGTTCTTCTTCTTCAGTCTTTGAAGAAACGGAGGTAATGGTTTTTCTAAAGGACCTTGTGTTTGTTCATTTTCATTTTGGTCACTGTCCATTGCTTCCTTCTCTTCATCAACTTCAGTTTCTCTTTGGATCCTTGTTTTAACATCTTTTCAGTTTGTAATTGAATAGATTTAAGTTGCTCCTTATTTTGATATTTTGGATTAACTTCCACTGTACTCGAAAGAATTCCAGAAGGTCTATTGCTGAGTGCAGTAGCAATATGTCTTAAATGATTTTCAATATTTCTAATAGTAGTTTCTTGATTTTGTATTTGATTTCCTATGTTTAAAATTAATGCTTCCATCGTTAACTTCTTTTCCTTAACTTATGGGTTAGGATTAGAGTTAAATCTAGGAGGATAATAAGGTTGATAACTAGGATTTCCTTGGTTGCTCAAATTTTCGGAGGGATTCATCAAATTGTTAAAATTATTCCAACTAAAATTAGGGTGATTTTTCCATCCAAGATTATAAAAGTTAGAATAGGGATTATTATTTTGATAATTTATAGCATTTAAGGTTTCATAATAAGATTGAGTATCAATAAACTGTCCTTGTGAATTTTCCTATAATACTGGGGGTATTTGAGAATAGTTCACTCCTATTTGATCAATCTTTTTTGAAATGGCAGCAATTTGAGATGCTAAATAGAAATTGCATCAGAATCATGAATACTAGCTACTCTCTTAGGATTTAACCTTTCAAAGGGCCTTTAAAAATTGTTAGTAGTCATTTCTTCAATTAAAGAATATGTTTCATCCAAAGGTTTTCACATTATTGATCCACCCGCAGCACCATTTATAATAGATCTAAGTGATTCTACTAATCCATTATAAAATGTTTGAATTATCAACCAATCTGGTAGAGCATGGTATGGACATTTTCTAAGAAGATCTTTAAATCTTTTCAAGCTTCATATATTGATTCCCCTTCAAACTGACAAAAAAATGTAATATTATTTCTAAGCTTAGCAGTTTTCAAGGGTGGAAAAGATTTAGCTAAGAAATTTTGTGATAGTTCTCCCCAAGTTCTGATAGATCCAAGTGCTAATGAATTTAACCATGCCTTGACTTTATCCCTTAATGAAAAAGGAAAAGTCTAAGCCTAACAACATCATTAGACACTCCGTCAAATTTAAAAGTAGCATAAATTTCAAGAAAACTAACAAGATGTAAGTTTGGATCCTCAGTAGGTGTTCCTCCAAACTAATTATTTTGTATCATTTAGAAAATTACACGTTTAAACTCAAATGAATTAGCAGCAATATCAGGATTTTCAATAGTCGAATGAAGTTCATTGTTGTTGGATTAGCATAATCTCTTAAAGGTCTTTGTCGATTTTTGTTTATTTGATTATTTAAGTTATTCGCCATTTCATTTAAGTTTTTAATTTCTTTTTGTTATTTTTGAATTTTTCTAATTGTACACTCTAATTCCGAATCGTAAGGTACTAAACCTTCAGATCCAATATTTCGCATAAGAAATATAATAAGCGAAGAAAACTTTCTTAATAATAACTCTTAAATAAAAATATATTTTCTTTTTTGATTTTTGAATTTTTTTAATTTTTTTAATTAATTATCTCTAAATTTCCTAATTTATCAAATCTATTTAATTTACCGTTACCTTTCCCGACAATGGCGCCAAAAACTTGATCCCAAAGTGAAATACAGCTGTGTAAAATTATATAGTTGACTCTGCTATGAAATAGTGTCAAAAGCTTGATGCAATATTTTATGAATTAGAAATTTAAGTAATTAATGTTGGGATTCTACGCAAGTATACATATCGTTATCAAGTAATAAAGGACTTTCTATTTAAGCCCAAATATCAATCATACGGGGAAGGTTTAAATTTGAAATGATAAATTTGCTAGGAAATTTAGAGAAAGTCAAAAAGAAATTACTGTCACTACTTTTGAATGTTGAGATATTATCTAAATTAAATTATTTAACTAACAAAAAATCTAAAATACAAAGTTTAAATAGTAACTACTAAACTATTAAACTATGTTTATGTGATGAAGATTTCTTATGTGAAAAAGTATCTTTCCCACTACAATGAGATTTTGGTAAAATAAGATGAGATAAATGGTTTTAATATGTATTGTGCCAAATAGGAGCAGTTTTAATTCTCTACCCTAATATAGTGTTATAAAAAATCCTTGGTTAATCCCAGGTTTAGTCCCTAAATCCGTGGCTAGGCTAGGATGATACTGGCTCCCACTTCAGGGCTCCCACTTCCCTTCACCTGAAGGCTAACTCTCACTTTAGTTTTTAAACACTAAGACCGAATTGGAAATTTTAGTCTGTCACCCTAAAGATTCTCCAATTCTATACTCAACAAAGTATATTTTTCTATTTATTTTCACTTAATTCCATGAATGAAATTCTCCTTCATGGAATCAAATGTGATCCCCACACTGTTGTAGAACTCATACTCCATTTTATGGATCATATGTTTCACAACATAATTTAACAATTCAATTGACCAGATCAAAAAGTAAATTAAGTTCAGAGTTGAAAATTCTCACAATTTATTTTATATTTTAATATTGTCACATCCATATTATCTCCTCATTTCACCATATCTCAGAGTAGGGAGAAAGATAATGTAAACTACTCATACTTCATTAGAAAGATACAACAAAAAATAAATTTCATATGTAAAAGAAAGTTCATACAATACTAATAAACAAACAACATTTATCTGAAACTCTTTCTCAAAGGAAATCCCTTGTAGCCTCTTCTAGGAAATGTAGGAAGAAGAAATCTCTCACTTTTCTCCTTCTCCAACACTCTTAGAGAAGAGTTCACACTTAATCTCACCACAAAACTCTAAATTATAAGAACAATAAACTCTAAATTTTTGTAGAATAAAGAAAGAAAAATTGAAGAATGTGTGATGCGTGGAAGGTTGAATTGGGACGATGAAATATCAGAAAGAGTCACTTTTCTGATCAATTTTGGCCCCAAATAAAGCCTAGAGTCGGTTCTCCAATAGGTACCACCAAAAACTCTTCAGAAAGCATCCAAATTAGTCAAATGTTCTATAAATAGGGGTTGAATTGACATTGGTGTCATCGACGCCCATTTTGATGTCGTCGGCGCTAGTGTTCCGCAATTTAATTCGCTGCTCTTTCTCAAACGACGCTGTCAGCGTTGAACAAATTTTCAACTTCTTCATTTTTGCTCCAAAATTCATCATTTTTGCTTTAACTCCTAAAATTCAACAACCTAGAAGAAAGCATCAAAATACCTTCCATTAAAGTGCAATATCACAAAAAATGAGTATAAAATATGGGTCTAAAAATACATATATTTTTGGTATATCAGTGACACAAAAAGCACATTTTAAGGGATTCATTTGAAGATTAAATTATTGTAATCATTCAAAGATGATTCTCAAATCGTACACATGTTCATTGTTTTGTCTATTATTAACGACTAAGTCATCTACATAGCACTCGACTGATTGTGAATAAGAACATCAAAAATTTGCGCCATAACTTACTGGTATGTTGCACCAGCATTCTTATGGCTTAAGGGCTTTACTTTACAGTATTAAATCCTAATCGGTGTGAAAAAGGAAGTAATTGACACATCTTTTGGAGACATTTTGATTTAATTGTACCCTAATGATCCATCCATAAATGAGAAAACTATGGATGTTGATGCATGATCCATATTTAACTTTGGGATTGGTAGAGCGAATTCATTTTTTGGAAAACCCTTATTTAGATCACTAAAATCTACACATTTTTCTTCCTTACGGACGTTATCTTGGCCAACTAGGTTAGACATTTTTCTTCTCAGGTAAAGCTCACATCAGTCGATTTCTTAACCTAGACTATGACTTGTTGTTCGATTTCTACACACATTCTTCTTGGAGCTTATTTAACTAGGATCAGAGTTTGGTTTATTTTAAGTTTATGGACTGCAACTTCTAGAGCAAGTTCAAGCATTTCATCGTAATCCTAACAGAAGTAATCTTTGTATTCTTGTAGTAGTTAAATTATTTCATTTGCTTTAATGTTGTTAAGTAGCAAACTAATAAATGTTGGACTTGGGTCCTCTTCGATCCCCAAGTTAATTTTTTTTAGCTCATCTATTGTTGATGTAACCTCTTCCTCAAATTCTAGTGGAGCATTTTCAATTGAAGGTTCCTAAAATTCAGGTGCTACTGCATTATTAGAGTCAGGCTCATAAGAGACAACAAGGCAAAATCCTGTATCATTTGGAGGTTCTAAAATACTAAGTACATAACCTTCTTAAAATTAGGGTTTCATTGTTGATTTTTTTTGTAATCATTCAAAAAAGTAGGATCGATTTAGGGACCACTGTTTAGGTATCAAACCATTTTGAACAAGTTTTTGAGAATCGTGTTCAATAGAAAGTTCCATTGACTTGAAGAAATTTTCATCTTTTAGTTTTGCATTTGTTTCATAACTATTTTGGAACTTTATGGGTTTTCTACTTGCACTATGTACTTCGTTGACCACTAAACCTTCAATCTTACATGAAGATATTGAAGTTAGGGTTGCAGCATGTATATAATGATTAATTTGTCAATAGATTGAATCAAATTGATTCTTTTTGTCTTCATCTTTGAGATATATTTTAAATTCTAGCTCTTTTTGAGTCACCCATGTGGTCCTCGTCTGTTCTCCTTCTACTTCAGAATTAGATTCTAGACGAATATTGAGTTTTAAGGATTTCTTTATTTCAACAATTGGGTCTTCTTTTTAATATCCTCGTCCCCAGCCTCGACCTCAAATGCAAGTTTGATGAGAGTTATTGGCTTTTGATTATGTTAAATCTTGGTATTTATCTATTTTCTATCTTTTGATTACCCTCTTTGTTCATTTTCTTAATTTTTTTTCTTTTTTTTTACATTTATTATTGCATCCCTAGAGTATTTTTTTTCTTATTTGGGTGTAATACGTAGCATCTTCATGTACGCCAATTTCATGCACACTGAATGGTTGCAAATATCCTTTGATACAATATTCCTGTCCTTCTTGTAGTATTTCATACACTGATGCAATGATGAATGGGTCATTTTATATTCATTAAGCCAATATCGATCAAGTAAAGCATTGAAAGATGTTTTGGAGCATATGACATGAAACTTTGCCATTATCACCAAATCACTAATCTTCAGGAGGAGTGTAACTGACCCTATGACTCTTTCCCCTTATTGGTTAAAACCATGCAACATCATTTTATCTTTCATTAGAGTGCAAGTTTTGATGTACAATTTAGCAAGAATTCTTTTGTTCATAATGTTTATTGAAGCACCAGGATCAATAAGCACCCATGGAAGTGCAATGTTGTTCACTTTTACTAAGGTATAAAGCGGGCGACTGTGTGCAATTATACCCAATAATAAGTCATCAACAAAGAATGTGAGCCTAGGTTGCTATTCCAACGAATGAACCTCATCTGAGGAAATACTAACAAGTTGAGTTAAATAAATTTGTGAATCCAAAAGGGCTTTTATTAATGATTCTCTCATTCCCTTAGAAAAGATGAGGGCATCATAAATGCTTAATCTTGCTGGTAGTTTTCTTAAATGGGTTAAGACATTGTAATCCACCATTATGGGAATTGTTTAAGTTTTCATGGATTAAACTTGCTTGCATTGGAAGAACTTTCTCTTCTGGTGCTATTATTTGTTTTCCTTTTTCCTTGGGAGCCATTCTTCGAGGTTAAACTTTTCCACTTTACAAATTAACTTCAATTTTTTTGTTCTTGTTTATGTACTAAACTTGAAGTCTTCTTAAGGAATACCTTACCTAACTCTTTTGTCTACGAGTCTGATGACTCCAATTATATGGAAATTGGTATTCCTTATAATTTGAGTGTAGCGGTGTCATCCCCTGATTCACTACTATTGAAATTCTTATCGTTATTGTTGTCATCTTGATTGTCATTAAACACATTGGGATCATGTAAGATTTGAGTATTTTCTATAAGATTGAAATTTAATTGATTGCTTTTGGAAGTAGTATTATAAATACACAAGAATTAGCCAAAATTGAAAGATTTATCATTAACTATCCTTGAAGGGATAAAAAAAAATTCATACAAAGTCAAATGATTAAGGAATTTCTTCCCTTCGTCCGAGTCAAATATTTTAGGAGAATGTAAAGAAGCATAATAAGTAAGAGATACAAAAGAAAATGAAACCTTTATGTCATGAAGGACTCTAATCCTCTCAGCTTTCTTCTTTTTTTTTTGTCTTTTTTGAAAGGCTTTGACATTGATGTTGAAGCTTGAGTAGTTTACAAGTTAGTGAGGATATTTTTAGAAGATTTGCTCCATGTAAAGTTCCAACTTTATCCTTGTAGATGTTGAAAAGGACAAATTCATCAGCCGAGATCATATTAATCAAACCCTTTTCATGCTCTTTTAAATATTCCTTAGGGATGACGATATTCCTTACCTTGAATTTGTGCTTCAACCAATCCTTGAAGACAAAACAATCTTTGATCTTGTGCCCAAGCGTGCTATAATAGGTACGATAATTAAGATGGTCCTTCTTCTTGACTTCTTACGGTCCCTTGGCTTCAGGTAATTTGAACTCTAGAATTTTCAATAAACTTTAAAATATCTTTGCAATGGCCTCTATATTAAATGCATATTCTTTATTCGTCTGTTCAGCCATTGATTTCATTTGTATTTATAGTTGAATCGACTGTTGGAATTGCAACTGTAAAGGTGATTGTGGTTGCAGTGGGTTGACATTGGTTGCTATTTCCTTTGTTTGGGCTACACTTGCATCATTTGCTTGCCTTTCTCTACCATTGAAACATTCTCTAATTTCTTCTAAAATGATTTGACCGGCCTTGATTTTCTATCTTTTCTGCCATATTCATATGCTTGGCTTCTTCCTGAAGGTTGGTAGCTTTATTGAGTAATTTTTCAAATGTCTTTATCGTGAATTCCTTAAACATGAATGCTGCCAACCCATGGATGCTTTTTATTAGGATTTCAACATCATGTTGTTCTTGAAGTTGTGGTTCACAGTTCATACTGAGATTTCTGTAGCATAGAATGTAATCTACAAGTGTTTCTCCTAACTTCTACTTTTCTATCACCAGATCTCTAAGTATTATGTAGTGTTAAGTTCCAAAAATTTGTTGGATAAGAGATTCCCTAACTCAGCAAAAGTTTTGATAGATCCATTAAAAATATCAGCATACCAATCAAAACCAACCCCCTGTAAGGCTGTTAATAAATTGGTGAAACAAAAGGGCATCACTACCCCCTGCATTGTAACAACTTGCGTGGAAGTGTGCAGCATGTTAACAATGATTTTAGGTTTCATCAAACACTTTAAGAAGAGGAGGAATAAAGCCTTTCGGATATTGGACAAAATCATATTCCTCCAGGTAGGGTCTACCATTTGGAATCAAATATCCAGCCCTCACCTAAGCCATTATTTCTTTAAAATTTCGTTTCACTAATTGAGTTATGTTCTTTGGAACCCCACTCTGAATGGAATACTTTTTCTTTTTTACTTGTTTCTTCAATTTTTGTCAGTTTTTTTCTTATCAACGAGAATATGACCCATTTTTTATCGAATAATCTTAATTGTTGGACATGGTGTTACTTGTGGTGAGTTATGTAGATTTGTTATTGTGTGTATCATTTCTTCAAGTTTATTTCAAGGCGATTATTATTTTCATTTTGTTATTGTATGACCCTTTGTAATTCTTCTATTAATTCTTCTTCATTTGAGGGTTGTGCCACTTGTGCGGACGTGTGTTGAGCTCACTTTTGTTGAGGTCTAGTCTTTTTCCTTAGAAGCCTAGGATCTAGCCATATGACTTTCCTGTTGACTATCCTAGAGGACTAGTAATGGAACCCTAGCCCATTAGAACTTCTAAACACTTCTTTACTTTTATTGAAGTTTCACATGTTTTTTTTTACCTCTAGCACGTATTAGGATGAAACCAACATGGGGAAGCTCAGGAAGAGTCCCCATAGGACGACCTGGCCTTAGGGTTATCCCTGGGTGGTATGGTCTTTGTTATTCTTGCACACACACACTTGAACCCCTCACATTCACTCACAAACTAAAATTTTAAACCAAACTTGCTTAGCATGATCCCCTACTCTTTTGGAAACTCATGTGGGTGGTCCTTCAAACCCTTAGCCATTGGCTAGGATTGCTAGAACTAACACATGGAGGGTAAAAAATGAAGTTTCCTTGGTCTCAAGGCACCATAAGCGTAGTTTTGTGATTAACATCCTCATTGAACCCCAATTTTACCAAAAATACCTAATTTTGGCCAAAATTTTCCCAAAATTACCAAAATACCCCTAGAACCCTAATTTTTTCAAAACCACCCAGATTCCTAAATTTTATCCAAAAATCATCCAAAACCAATTCAAACCACTCCAAATGTCCAAAATACCCTCAAATTTACCAAAATTACCAAAATGCCCCTTATGGCCCAAAAATTTCTCAAACCATTGCAAACAACCCCAAAACCAATCCTACCATCTAATGGACCTAATTTGATCAATTTTGACCAAAATCTCAAATTCTCTTAGAAGCCCAAATTCCCCTAATTCACCCATAATTTCCACCAAATTAACTTCAAACTTTCCCAATTTTAAATCCAAATCAAATTTCATCATGTCCCAACTCAATTGAACCCAAATTCTAGCCCAATTAAATCCAATTTCAAGTCTAAATATTAAGCATAATTCAAGTACCCCAAATTGACCCTAAGATAAAATTCCACCAAATTGAACTCCTGTTCCACCAAATTCACTTCCTCCACTCTTCATAACATTCCCCTATACTCAATTGAACCATTAATTGGCCTAAGCACAAACTCAAACCTAGCCTAAATCCAATACAAGACAAAACCTAATTTATCTTAAAAATCCAAACCTCACCAACTTGGCCCTATGGCCTCCCAATTTTCATTCAATTAACTTCCTAATGCCTTATGACAATCTTCTGCATTAGATTGAATCTTTAATTGGCCTAGATCCAAACTCTAGCGAAGTCCAAACCCAAGTTCAAGAAAAATCCAAAATTTTGAATGGAAACCCTAAACTTACCTTGAACCATTTGGTCTAGCCCAAACTTGGCTATCAAAGCCACAAGTTAGACCCTAAGAATCAGAGTAGATCTACCTAGCCCCCCCTAATGGTGCCATAGACCAAGGGCCGCACCACTTGTTGGTCAAATTCCTACAAAGACTCTATACTAGAGGAAGGTGAAAATTTGAGGAGGTTTGTTGGACTATACTAAAGTTTCTATAAACACCCAATCGAGGCCTCAACTCTTGTACAAAGATATATTTCAAAATCCCTAATTTTGGCCTTGGCTTTTTTATTGTGAAGTTGACTTATATTTCATACACATGATAGGTTTGTCTTGGCTAGATGAAGCTATATTAACAAACCCCAATTGATTTGGTTAAGTATCGAGCGAGATCATAAAGTTTTAGTGTGAATAGTTCTCAGGTTAGTTCTGATGGGGATGATGAACAGATCTCGTCCATTTGCACATATATTGATCGAACGGTGTAGGAGGTGTATGATGAGAGAACGATTCATAAAGCATGGGCTGCGTGGCAGCTGACGCGAAAGGCGGCGTCGAATAGGAGCACGGTGTGTTGAGTGTCAGAGCTGTCGAGGATCCAGTCATCGCTGCATGGATAAGTAGAAAAGTAGGGCATTTGTTGTTTATTTAAATTCAGAAATTTTAAAAATCCATAACTTGGTGTAGAAAATTTATAAAAATAAAATACAATACGTTATTGCTCGGTGAATAGAGGAAAAAATTATGAATCAAAAATAAAAATTGTTTGTCATGTATTTTATTTTTTAATTAGTTAAATACTCAAGAGATTATTTTTATCATATTTGTTTAAATATTGATCGCCTTGACTTGAAATTTGGAAGGCTTATTTCGCACATGGCTGGAGATGTACACATATTTTCCAAGGTTAAAGAACACCTTTAGCTCTAAAAGCCCTATTTTTTAAGTTTAGTTATCTATTTTTGCTTAAAATAATTATATAAATTAAAATATAAATCAGAAAAATGTGGGACTTATTTTGGTAGGTTCTCTGTAGTCAGAGAACTTTAGGAAAAATATAAGCAGAGTTTGAATAATTATATGCGTTATCATACCTAATTAAGTAATTAAAACTAATACAAATTTAAATAAATATAATATAATTCAAAAAGTTGTAAAAATTTTTCCACATAGTAAATAATGATCAACCCTCTATAAAAATTTGAAATCCATTTGAATCATATTTATAATCAAAGTCTATTTTTCAAGGTAAAATGAGATTTTTGTATTTAAAATAATTATAATAAATAAAATATAATTAAGAAAATTATGAAAAATAGTTTTGGGTGTTCCTTGTGATTAGGGGTATCTAAGAAAAATAAAATTGGACTTAAAATAAATAGTTCATTTTTGGGCTATTTTTAAATTTAAAATAATTAAAATTTGCAAAAATATAAAATTACACCAAAGTATTTCAAATTGTTCCTTGATCAATTGGGACCCTTTCAAATATTTTTTCTTATTTTTCTAATATAGTTATATATTTTAAATACTAAAAATATATTTTCCTTATTTTTTCATTAAAATAGTTATAATAAATAAAATAAAAATCATAAAAATGAAAATTTTGTTTCTCTGAGTTCTCTAGACATGAAGATATTTAAGAAAAATATAAAAGTATTTTTTGAAATTAAATTATATTTTCTATTTAATTAATCACTAAAATCAATAAATAATTATAATAATAAAAAATAATTCAAAAAATCAAGAAATTTGTCCAAGTGGTCCTCTGACCTAGGTGAACCTGTAAAAATTTTCCCATAAGCACAAACCTTACTTTGATTAATTAAATAAATTAACAATGTAAATTCCTATTTTTGAGCTAAAATAATTATTAAAATTTAAATAAAAATCAGAAAATCATAATTTCTCTTCAGTTATTTTAATTGAACCATGGGTGGGATACCTTAAGAATTTTAAAGTCATTTGAGCTAAACTTAAAGAGTTATTCCAACATTAAAGATTACTACTTCGCACAACTTCCATC
The DNA here is from genome assembly GCA_002079205.1 of Phalaenopsis hybrid cultivar. Classification (NCBI taxonomy): domain Eukaryota; kingdom Viridiplantae; phylum Streptophyta; class Magnoliopsida; order Asparagales; family Orchidaceae; genus Phalaenopsis; species Phalaenopsis hybrid cultivar. The sequence continues at coordinate 4,440 of JXCR01115247.1, read as the reverse complement.
CAATACTAAATCATTTATCATTTTAAGGAAAAAGATAAAGAAAACTACTCATAATTTATGGAGAAAACACAACCACATGTAAGTTTAAAAGTAGAAATCATGCAAACAAATAATATGTCTAAATTAAAACCAAATGTAGTCACAAAGATAAAAACTTATCTCAAATTCTCTCCACCAAACTGTTGAAGTTCCTTTGAATCTCTTCTCTTCCTTTCTTTTACAATGCTCTCTACTCGCACACTACAACTACTATCTTCTTCTCTCTAAAAAGTATCCTAATAAGTCTATGAGAGAGGCGTCGGTGGCGTGGCTATGGTGGGCGTGTATGCGTTTCTCTAGGGCACTGGGGGGGCATGTCTGTGAGAGAGTTCTTTAATCCAATCCAAGTCTTCTTCTATATTTTTTCAAAAGGTATCTTAATGTCACTTCAAAATGTGTCCACGTTGAATGAATCTTCCATGAGTTGCCTCCTTTCAAAAGCCAGTTAAATGTATTTTTTGTGTCCATTAACCATATCCCACGTTTTCAGCAAGAGTTTCTTTAAGCATCTCTTCACAAATTTATCCAAATTCATTGAATCAACAAGTAATTACCTCTAGAGCTTAAGCGCGAGGTATGTGATGCTTAGGCGAGGCCCTCTTGATTTTCCTGACGCTTAAGCACAAGTTCTGGGTGCTTAGGTGCCTCAGTTCTTTTGCATGCCTTCTTCCATTTTGCTCTAAATTTGATACCTTTTCACTCCTTTCACCAATTTTCATCCGTTTGATTTTATATGAAAGAAAAATGCACAAACACCCTCTATTAAAGTGCAATATCCTAAAAAATAAGTATAGAAATGTGCACATAAATACTATATATTTTAGGTGTATCAAAATCCCACAAACTTAAAATGTTACTTATCCTCAAGTGACACTCCAATCTTTAAAAAAAAATAAGTAGATTATGTAAATGAGTTTCTTTAGGATATTCTAAAATTTTGATCTAGAAATATAGTAGTCCAATTTAGAAAAAAAAAACTTTAATACATGAGACCAACTTAGAGTTTAGAAATGTTTAATGTAAAGAAATCTATTAATATGAGCTCCTATCTTGTTCAAAAATATTTTTAAATTCTCTAAATATAGATTTTAGGCATTCTATCTTCTTCACTTAAAAATTTTTATTAAGAATAATTATACTTACTATATTATATCCTTAAGTTTAAGAGTTTTTCAAGTCTTATACTTAAAAAAGATCAGATGTGGAACCAATTTTTGATTAGGCACTAATTCTTAAGCTTCTCCTCCCTATTTCAACTTTCTTTTTCTTTTTTAGTTCTTTTTTTTTCTTCTCTCTCTCTCTCTCTTTCTTTTTCTTTTTTAAGTGAGGATTACTATATCTGGATAGGTCTTTAATTCTTTCCTAAAGCAAAGTTTTGGTAGATATCTTTTACTTAAAAAAAATAATAATAATTTTGAAAATTATTTTTACTAAAAGAAATTTAAGTATTGAAAGTAAAAGTCTAACTCTTTTGTATTTTTCAAAAATATAATTTCTTTTACTAAGGATGGTTACACAATATCTATCATTTACACACAAATATAAATTCATAACTGCAACATAAAGAAAATACCTGACAGTAAATTGAAAATTTTAAACATGAAATTTTAAAGTGAAAGTTAGTAATATTATAAACTTTTCTAATTTTCAAGATTAAGTTCAACACAAACTAACAAGATACACTAGATAACACTTTTAACACAACTGCTATCATAAGAAAACAAAACATAACTGCTCACAATAACATAAATACATCATAACGGTATCTAATAGAACACAGCACAAATAATAGTATTATTCTAGATAGTACAACACAAAATAAATTAACAATTTAGTACAATTGTACCATATAACGTTCACAATTAAAAACTAAACTAAAATTAATTCTCCTCCTCATCATCATCACTATCATCACTATTCCAAAAAGCAATAGGTTCATATGAAGGATACTGTGGATATGCTGGAAAACTACACTTAGGTCACCCCTGATAAGGTTTTCCAAAGATGCATGAAATTTTTCTTCAAAACTTCTCATATAACCATTCATATGATTTACAAAATTTTCCAAATAATACCTTCTGCAGTATAATTGGTGTTATCTAACATTCCTTACATTAGATGAGCCTGTAAATCAGAACTAAAAGCCTGACCTTGTGATGTTGAAGCACGTGAGGTAGAAGCATGAGAAGTAGAGGCAACTGAACTTCTAGAAAATCTTCCTCTCCAGCCAAATATCAAATGTTGTGAATAAGATTTCACATTAACACTTGTGATAGGCTTTAGAGGATGCATTATTTTCTCCCAGCTATCAAATCTAACACCAGCTTGCTCACATAAGGAGAAAATTAACAATGTGAATCCCAAACCTGCAGTAGTGGTAGTGGTAGCAGAACTGATGATAGTCTAATAAATCAAGGATCCAATATCAATCGGCTTGAATTACTAAATGCAATAGTTCAAGGCAGCTCTATCTTTGGTAACTTCGCTGAGGTGGTTGGTTGGGAGTAGACGAGCTGAAATAAATTAGTACCATGCCTTTGATATGGCATCTAACTTTTACACTTAAAAATTGACTCTTCTTTCATTTGTTACTTTCCAAAGTCCTCTTCCCACGATCAATGACGATACGATCTTATCCAACTCCTCCTTAGTCAGATTATAATTTGAATAAAAACATAATACATTAGGGGGAAACTAGTGAAACATATTTCTTACCTCAGGGGAGAAAGACACTGACTTTCTTCAAGCCATGACCTGATCTTCTTCAGCTTTAGGGAGTACAATAAAACTCCCGAACAATATAAATTACAGCTAGAGCAGAAAAAATAACAAAATTGTTACTACTATCAGTGAATAATTAAATCTTTCACTTCTCCATCTGGACTTTTGAAACATCTTTTAGGAATCATTTTTCTTAATTGTAGTGCTTCAGTATATCTTTTTTGAGCTTTCGAGCTAACAAACTTGTTTGAATCAAAATGGGACTTCTCTTTGCTCCTCTTCATTCTTGAGGCCAATTCTCAAAATCACATAAAATTCACAATAAATCCTAAATTCAAGAACAAATCACTAAACTCAACTTCTTAAAGCTTAAACGGTCATTTCTATGAATTTTTCATAGGTTTTTTCTCAAATTTTCACCATGAATAGTGATTTTCAGTGAAATCATCAATGTGCTGAAAATACATGGTGAAAATAAAAAAATTTTACATAGAAGTGAAGCTTTTATCTCAAGAAGATCAAATCTAGCAAATTTAGCTTGAATCCCCAAGGAAATCTTCACTTTAGAAGAAGCCCTAAATCCTCACTCATGAACTCAAAGGGAAGAAGATGATGTTGGGGGTTAAAAATGGTGATTTTCGGGTTAATTTTTAACCTTTAACCATTTGTGAACTAGTTTAAGTGAACATGTGCTTAAGCACGACTATTTCGACACTTAGCCGCCAACCTCTCGGGTTGTATAGCTCTTAAGCGTGGGGTTTTAGAGCTTAGGCGTCAGTTCACAAATTTTGATATTTTTTATTTTAAGTGAAATTCACATCTAGCTTAAGTCAAAGACCCCTAAATGGTCTTATATATCTTTAATAACTATTTTTTCCCCTTCAATTCTCCTCGTTCTCAAAATTCATCAATTTTTACTAATTTGATTTAACACAAAATAACACAAAATTTTACACACGAACAAACACTTATATTAATTCACAAAAAATACAAACACTTGTGAAACATAATTTCTCAATCCAAAGAGTCATGGATAAGATAATTCCTAAGCACAAACATCAAACATTAAACAAACCTAACATTCAAAACACTTAAAAAAAATTTATGACAAACATCACAACACCTAACACAAACAAACACTAAACTTAGAACTTAATTCCATTTTTCTTCTAGTGGAATGAATTTCGGCCTTGCATTTGTCTCTCTTAAGGCATTTGGAATATAAATCTGATGGAACGAATGGTGGTGAAGAACTCTGGTTCAATCTTCTTCAATATAATTGTTTTCAAATACATATTATTGTCTGCTTCTTCTATGAAACTTGTATGGCTAAATTGAATCTTAAGTTGCCATCCAATATGCTCCAAATGTGTGTTAGTCTCATTCACTTTGCTTCAATTGAAGCCATGTTAGCCTCAATCTTTGCAATCTTCTCCGTTATTCCTTCCATACTAATAGTTAGGAAACCATTGGATAACTCTTGTGCACTTTGACACACAAGCTTCTTCTTCATATCAATCTCTCAAGAAGACATTTTTCTAATATTTCTCACTCTTCCCATAGATTTTAGAGTGAAAATTGAAGTTGGGTGAGAATTCTCTTCATTCCCTTCAATTTATAGGCTTTGGACCAAGCCTAAAACTACTAGACACGTTCTCAAACCACTAACCCACGTTAAAA